>PVIA01004988.1:0-124935 GCA_004024845.1 Tonatia bakeri
AGCAGCTCCCCGGGGTCCCTGAGAACCTGCCTCATTCAAGAGTCTTTTCTTTAAACCAACCAGCCAACCCATCATATTATTGTCATTGTTTTCCTCTTATCAAAGTAAGGAATGCTTTGAGGAATTACCACTCACCCCCTTTAGGAGGGGAAGCTGGGGCCTACTTAGGTCACTGACCTTGCCCACAGGAGCCAGTTCTGTCAAGTCACTGCCTTAATCCTGTTAATTCACCGTTGCTCAAGCTTCAGAGGCCCGAGTCCTCATTACTGTTCTGATCAATGGTCTGGGGACAGTGGTTAGTGGTAATATTATGGGATAATACTTTAAATTGGGAAAAGTTCCACACACTTATTAAAAAAAATATTCGGTCGCAAAAATGTCTGAGGTTCACATAGCAGCCCCTGAAACCTTGGTCTACAGAGACAGGCTGTAACCCATCAGAATTCCTCCAGATTTTTTTTGTCATTCTATTACAGTTGTCCCAATTTTCCCCCTTTGCTTGTCCCTGCCCCGCCCGCCCACCCCTCCCACAGTCAATCCACACTCTGCTGGTCATGTATACTTATTTTTTATTTTCCTGATTTTTCTATACATTTACAAGTAAATGTTAATATTTGTATTCTAATAAGACTATGCTATACGTTCTGTTTTGCAACTTGCTTTTTGCAAATAACAGTAGCTCTTGAAATGCAGAGACTATTAACCAGGCAGATTCACGGCAGACCTGGTGGAGGAAGCAGCTGGTAAAGTTTTGTGCAAAATCCTGTTGCAGGGTGTGTGTTAAGGGATAGTGAGGAGGAATGTTATCAGACTCTGCAAACAGACTCAGACGTAAGCCCCTTGTTTTTCAGACGCAGAAAGTGAGGCTGAGAAGGGAAGGGCCAGGTGAGTGGGGAGCCCCGCCCCTCAGGATGGCCTTGAAGGGTGAGGGCAAGAATGCTGCAGTCGTCTGGCCCTGGACCCAGAGAGGAGCGAGGAGCAGCGTGCTGCAGAGCCAGGAGGGTGAGGGAGCCAGCCCCACCCAAGCTACCAGGAGGGGCCTCTGCAGCTCCTGCGGGGAGAAGATTTACTGCCACCAGGAGACTGGGGAGGTTACAGAGAAAAAGTCCTATGCAGCACTTGGAGATGACACTGCCTGCAGCACCCGCCATGGGCTGGCTTCTGGTCAGGCCTGGCTCCTTCAGGCTCAGAAAAGCCCTCCAAGGGACAGGCTTAGAGTGTGGGGGTAGGCAGGGGTCAGAGGACGCTGTTAGGATCAGGACCCCCAGAGTCCCCTAGTGCTGAGACCCAGGCCGGAGGGAGAGTGCTGAGCACAGGACCTGATCTGACTCTTATTACTGTGCAGTGAGTATTATCAGCCAGCCAGCAGGCTTCCCGGAGCTCAGACGGCTCAGGACTTGTCCGGCTGCAGCAGGAGGGTCTGATATCACTAACAATGGACCAGCTCAAGCACATCTCCTGGGCAGCCAGAGCCAAAACATTGTGCAGCTCGTCAGCCAGCCACCTACCGAACAACCCCTGGGGGTGGCAGTGGGGGAGTCCTCTTATTCTCTACAATGACTCACCAACACCAAGGCCACTGGCCAAGGCCACTGGGGTCAGCAGTGGCACCATGTGGTTTTGAGCCTCGTGCTGGAGCCCCATCTTCCACCACAGCCACGCCCCACTGTCCTCCCAGAGAGGGGCTGCGCCCTGGCTCAGGACGGACCCTGTGAGGTGAAGGGGGGTGGTTTGTCCTTTTTTACCACAAGCACATGTCACTTTTATAGTTAAGGGGAAACATTTTTTTAGAAAGGGTTTTACTTATTTTTAGAGAGAGGGGAAGGGAAGGAGAAAGAGAAGGAGAGAAACATCGATGTGCAAGAGAAACATTGACTGGTTGCCTCTTGCATTCACCCCAGCCAGGGACCCTGCTGCAGCCCAGGCATGCGCCCTGACTGGGAATCGAACCAGCGACCTTTAGCTTTGCGGATGACCCTCAACCAACTGAGTCGTGCTGGTCAGGGCAGGAGGAACATTTTTTTTTTTTAAATCTGTGTTTCTGAAATGATTAGCAAACAGTCCAGCTGAGTGCCTTCCAATTAGGGACCAATAAAGGCCCGCTGAGGTTGGGGTGCCGTGGTCCTCTGTTCTCAGGCACCCCTCCCAGGCAACGTCTTCCTGAGACCCAGCCTTGGAGCAAAGCTCCTCCCATGACATTCCTGGCCTCAAAGCAGGGTGGGCTTCCCAGATGAGGAGGCCCGTGGGCTGGTGGAAGTACAGTGGGGTGAGGGGTGGCAGGAAGGCTTTCCAGACCCAGTATACATCTTAGACAAAGGCTCAGAAGTGTTAATGAGTACAGGCTGTTCTTGGAATAAGAAGGTTGGCCCAGGAGGACTTCTGGAAGACTACCAAGAGCAGAAAGTGCTATGTTTTAGCCTGGAGGGCCACATGGCCTATTTATTCTTGGTGAAGCAGCCAGGGGTAGAGGGCCAGGGTGGCACAGGAGGCAAGGTGTCCAGACCATTCTAAGCTGCTGCTTATGTCATTTCTTCCTTCAGCTGGTCAGTCGGTATTTGTTGAGCCCTACTCAGCACTAGACCCTGAGCTTCCAGCTGCTAACGCAGGAGCACGCAGACATGACAGGGAAAGCACGCAGCTGAGGGTAGTGGTTAAAAGGCAGGCTCTGTAAAGAGCATGACAGCTGAGAGTTCTATTCCCTACTCCACTCCTTACTAACGCTGTCATCTAAATGTTTACTGAGCCCTGGCTGGTGTGGCTCCGTGGGTTTGATGTCATCCTGCAAACCAAAAGGTCACTGGTTCGATGCCTGGGTTGTGGGCCAGGTCCCCAGTGAGGGGTGTTCCAGAGACAATTGATCTCACACATGGATGTTTTTCTCCCTTTCTGTCTCCCTCTCTTCCTCTCTCTAAAAATAAACAAACATAATATTTTTTTAAATGTTTATTGAGCCCTGGCTGGTGTGTCTCAGTGGACTGAGTGCCAGACTGTGAAGCAAAGGGTCACTGGTTTGATCCCCAGTCAGGACACATGCCTGGGTTGCAAGCCAGGTCCCCAGTAGGGGGCATGCAGAGGCAACTACACATTGATGTTTTTCTCCCTTTCTTCCTCCCTCCCTCCCCCTCTCTCTAAAAATAACTAAATAAAAATGTTTAAAAAATGTTTATTGAGACCTCTGGCTGGTAGCTCAGTTGGTAGAGCGCCATCCCAATGTGCCAAGGTTGTGGGTTCGATCCCCTGTTGGGGTGCCTACTGGGGGCAGCCAATCAATGTTTCTCTCTCACCCTGATGTCTCTCTCTCTCCCACACACAAACTCACACACACACAATACCCTTGGGTGAAGATTTAAAAAAAAAGTTTTGGCTGGTGTGGCTCACTTGGTTGGAGCATTGTCCCATAACCGAAAGATCGCAGGTTCAGTTCTGGTCAGGGCACACACCTAGGCTGTGGGTTCAAAACCTGGTCTGGGTGCATATGATCCCTGGTCCAAGTGCGTGCAGGAGGCAGCCAATTGATGCTTCTCTCTCGCATCGATGTTTCTCTGTCTCCCTTCCTCTCTCTCTAAAAGCAATGGGAAAAAAATGCCCTGGGGTGAGGGTTATAAAAAAGAAAGAAAATAATCAGCCAATGAATGCATAAATAAGTGGAACAACAAATCGATGTTTCTCTCTCTCTCCCTTTCTCTAAAATTAATAAATAAAAATTTTTAAAAATGTTGCTGGAAACTGTTATGCACCAGGCCATGGTGGGACAGTTAGGAGCACATAGACACCCTCTCTGCCCACACAGAGGTCAAAGCCCAATGGTCTTTCTGAGCCTCAGTTTCCTCATCTGTGTAATAGAGGTCGTAGTAGCGCCCCTCACCCCGGCTCTGTGTGTGTGTGTGGGGGGGGGGCGGGGGTAGGCTGAGTTAATGCCAGGCACCCTGTACAGTCGGCGTTAAATCTACAGGGATTTAGGTAGTGCAGGCCCTCCTGGGTGAATTCTGCCTCAGCTCTCTGCTCCGGCCAACCTTTATTGAGCACTTACTATGTACCAGGTACTAAGCCAAGCAGTTTGACACTCATCACCTCGTTTCATCTTCTGGCAACTTTACGAGGTGGGCACAGCTCCCCCTGTTTGACAGCTGAGGAAACTGAGGCTCAGGGAGGTCAGTCAACCAGTCCAAGGTCACACGGTCATGGATTCACACCCAGAACTCTTGCAGCCAAAAATCCACTGCACTTACCAGGATACAGCCTAGGGACCTATTGGGACTGTTCCATAAAACCAGAGGTGTGATGTCCTGTGTTGACACTGGGTCCCCTTCCTTGTGAAGTGGGGATAACAAACCTCTTCTACTACCTGGCCAGCTGGACTCGGTGGCTCTGCGTGTGGGCTCTGGAGTTGGAGCCTGGATCTGAGTCCCAGCTCAGGCACTTCCTTGCTGTGTGACTTTGGTTGGTTACTCAACGTCTCTGAGCTACAATTTTCTCACCCATGAAATGGATTGATAACATCGACCTTACAGAGCAGTTGGAAGGTTGAACGTGCGATGATTGATCACGTACATTTAGCACGGTGCCTATCGCTTGGAAGAGCACAGTGAGTATATGGGGTGGTTCCATCGTCACTGCCATTGTTTTGGGCCACAGCTGCCCCTTCCTGCGTCATGTTTTAATGTCAGTGTCCCCACCAGACATTAATATCACTGGGCCCAGCCCCAGGCCTATGGGGACCTGGAAGCCACTCCTACCGTCCACATGGCAGGGGGCCCAGGCTGACCCAGACTGCCCGGCCTCTGAATCACCCCCACAGCCAGGGACAGCGAGAGCTTTGCTGGGCAGACCCCCAAGGTGTGTTCCCAGTGACCCGATGCGGCCTCCTCACATCCTCACCCTCAGTATCTAAGCCTTCATGCTCTAGAAGGGCCCAGGTCCTCGGCAAGGTGCTGGGGCGCATGGAGAATGAGACAGACAGAGCCTGCACTCTGCCAGTTTCTGGCTGGAGAGTGAGACGGACATGCACAAACCGGAGGTGTGCTCAGGGCACAGTCTCATGCACACATCCAACAACAGTGTTGAGCCCAGAGTGGAAGGTCAGGGTGGAAACGCATCCCCCCCCCCCCCCACAGAGCCAGGTGGAGCCAGTGGCTTTGCTTCCCACGGCTTCTCGTCATGCCTGCGTGGCCGCTTCTCTTCCTAGCCAGCCCTGGGTGTGGCAGGCTGACTCCTGGGAGCCTGTCTCCGATGGGTCCGCCCAGCCAGGAGCCCCCTTGGGAGGCTCCATCAGGACTCCGGGCCATGGCTGAGGCTGGGACAGCAGGCATATTCCGTGACACTGACCCCCTCGTGTCTGAATTTCCTCTCCGACCTGGCCTTCCCTACCTCCCACCTCCTCAGCTACCAAAGTTGCCCCCATTCAACCTCACCATTACCACCACTACCAACCACCCTGTACATCTCACCTTCTCTCCTGCACCCACCTGTCACCTTCCTGTTCCTTAGTCCTGGCTGTTGGGACATTTCAGGTTGGCCTTTCCATCAGGGACACCCACCAGATGCTGTTGCTGAGGGACTGTCACAGACTCCATCACTGTCCTCCTCGAGAAGGGTGTCTGTGTGGTGCCCAAGCAGGCGAGCTGGGTTGGGGGCAAAGGGATCAGCCGGCTTGGGGCTTCCTGTGTGGGGGGTCAAGTAGAAGGACAGGGCTGGGGGGACACCCGTGGGAGGTTACGAGGCGTCCTGTTATCTAGTGGTTTTGTGAAGCTGGAAACAGGTTCCAGCAGGTAAATGCCTTCTCACTTAAGATGCCCAAGTGGTACTGTGGGTACTCCCACCCTGGCCCAAGTTCAGGTTACTCTGTCGCCCCAGTGAGGCCTGGAATGTGGCTTCCACCCTGCTCTCCAGGCCTCTGGATCATCTGTGGTGTATCCCCCGTGCTGCTCTCCCACATGCCATCCCCCCGACCTGGACCCCGTGGGCTGGAGCTCTGCCAACAGAACCAGTGCCCGTGGGTGGGAGAGAACGAGGCTGAGGTTCGGCAGCTGAAGGAGCAGGTGAGCATATGGGAGAGGGAGTGGGTTCAAGAAACAGGGTCAGCCCGTGCAGCTGGGAGCCCATTTTTCCCCTCTTGGAGTTCATGGTCACAGCCACGACTATTTTCAGCATAGAAATCCATTAATTGCTTGACATTTTCACACTTTGATTTTTGTCCACTTCTTCCAGTGTGGCAGGTCGGGGGCCAGGGAATGCTGGTACCATCCCCAGTGTGCGGATAAGCAGAGGCTCGGGGCAGGCAAGCGGCCTGCCTCAAGTCACACAGCCAGGCCGGGCCTTTGAGCTTCCGAATCCTGCTGCAGTGAGTCTTCCCGCTGCAGTCAAGCGTCCCCCTCTGACACCCCAGCGGTGGCCACGCCCATTACTGGGGGCCCACCGCAAGTGGGGCCTTGTGCGCATCGCTCCGCATTTGCTTACACAGCAAATTCCTCCCAGCAACTGCCCCAGGGAGACGCTGCTCCCATTTTACAGAAGATGGAAAGGAGGCACCAGCGAGTTAAGGAACTTGCCCAAGGTCACACAGCTAGAGCCAGCATGGAACCCCAAGTCCTCCTCCTCTTTTTAAAATTGAGCTGTAATTCATATACCGTAACATTCACCAATGTAGGATGTAAAATTCAGTGGTCGTCAGTATGGTCTCAAGGTTGCACAACCATCACCCCCAAAAGAAACCCCATCCCCACTAGGGGTCGCACTCCATTCTCCTCTACCCCCTGGCCCCTGAGCGACCACTAACCTCCTTTCCGTCTCCATGGATTTGCCTGCCCTGGACATTTCATATAAATGGGATAATACACTATGTAGCCTTTTATGTCTGGCTTCTTTCACTGGACGTGATGTTTCTTTCTTTTTTTTAAGGGATAAATTCTTTTTTTTAAAGATTTTTTAAATTTATTTTTAGAGAGGGAAGGGAGGGAGAGAGAGAGGAACATCAATGTGCGGTTGCTGGGGGCTGTGGCCTGCAACCCAGGCATGTGCCCTGACTGGGAATCGAACCTATGATGCTTTGGTTCGTAGCCCGTGCTCAGTGCACTGAGCTACGCCAGCCGGGGCCTGGACATGATGTTTCCAAGGTTCGTCCATGTTGTAGTATGTGTCAGTTCTTCATTCTTTTTTCTAAATATAGACATTTTGTTTCTTCACTTATAACCAAGGTCCTTTTGATCACAAAGCCACATGTTTTTCCAGGGGGTCATGGGTGCCAGCCACATGAACTTGGGACTGTGGGGCTGTGGCCTCACTCTTGCACCTGGTACATGTCGACATTGTCTAGGTCAATGAGTGCATGGCGGAGGGGCTGCGATGCTACTTCATCAGTAAATGTTCCAGAGAAAAGTTGGCCAAATGGTATGGAACTCAAGTCCTCTGAAACTGCCTGGGGGCCTCCAGGGGCCTCTGTCCTGCACCAGAGGGTATGTGGGTAGGCTTAGACTCAAGGCAGAAGAATAAGGAGGTTTCTCAGGGATGGCCCACTCATCCACTCCTTAATGTTAGTGATGGTATAGCTTTAACAGTAATGATAGTGGTGGTACTATCAACTGTGAAAGCCAAGAACAGGGCCAGTCTGGGGAACGGCTTCACACACCACGTTGTACACGACCCTCTCTTCTGATCATCTACAGTAAACCTGACCTTCACTGGGCCCTCTGTGTGGGTGAGGAGGAGGGGGCTGGGCAGGGGGTGGCTTACATAACAAAGAATCACCACCTTACTCACATTTGATAGTTATCTCATAGGAGCCTCAAAATAGCACTTTCCATGTAGCCCTCCATTTTATTGTACGAATGAATAAAATGAGGCCCAGAGGAGTGGAGTGACTTGTCCAAGGTCACATGGCTACTAACTGAAAACTGGGTCTGTATGACGCTCAAACCTGGGCCTGCTCAGAGAGCCCTCTCTGTCTTCCTCAGGGAGCCGCCCTGCCCCTGCCCCAGGCCCTCGCCACTGCCCCGCACTTCGAGCTCCCAGATGGGAGCTGGCATTCTCCCAGGAGGGCACGGGGCTGGCACAGGGCCTGGCATAGAGCCCACAAATGTTTATCAAAGATAATGAGCAAATGAAGGAAAAGCCCCCAGTTTGTTTTAAGCAGAGAGCACCGTGGCACCCCGTCTCTCCCTACGTCCTCTGATCGTCACACGAGATGCAGCGGATCACGGATATGGTGCATCCAGCTCCTTCGCTCACTCATCGTTCATCCAGCAGCCCGTATGTGAATGGGGCAACAGAGTCCTAAAGTGAATGCGGTTCCAGTTCAAGAGGTGGTGGAGACCCAGAGCAGACCAGGCCAGCCCAGGCCAGCCCAGGCCAGGTCAGGCCCTTCCTTGGAGGAAGTCAGAGAATGGAGGGGTGTGCCCCGGAGGAGAGCAAGGGGAGTCAGAAGGCTGGTTAAGAGCATGCACCTGGGCCTAGACAGTCCTGGGTTCAATCCTGCCTCTGTCACCCACCAGCTGAGAGGCTCTAGGGAGATGGTGTGTGCGAACTGGCATGGGGTGCGTGGCACCCTCCTGTGGCTGAGGGTAAGGAAGAGAGGGCCACCACGGCTGATTCCAAAACAACAAACATGGAGGGAAGTTGGTGGCAACGGCTCAGTCCTGTGGGGAACTCGGGGAGGACAGCAGCTCTGGAAGCCCTGAGGGTAGGGCTGCCACTGGGGATCTGGTCATAGGGCTCTCCCTGGATTTAATGGAGAAGCAGGGTGTGAGCTGGGCCTTGCAGAGGGGCCTGAGGGAGTTTGTTTAGTGAAGAGCAAACAGGAAGCCTCTGGGGCAGAGTCTGTCTGTGGGCCCACCAGGCAAGCCCACCAGGCAGGCGTGGCAGAGGCTACTAGGCAAGTGAAGCTAGAATGCCTGTGAAGCCCCCTGCGCCACATCTGTCCTGGTTGGGGGGCTGGCCAGGTACACAGAGGGAACACAGAGGGAAGTTGGTGACAACGGCTCAGTCCTGCCTCCTTCCAAAAAGGATCTGAGGCAACTTTTAGACATTTGTAGCATAGAAACAGCAAAAACAGCAAGCAAACAGAAATTGAAGGAAGGGAATAGAAATCACAGAAAAAGAAAAGTCACATAGAAGGGAGGTCGGGATGCTATGGGGTTGCCCCTGTGGCAGTTACATCCAAAGGGCAGAGTAGCAGTTAACGTCTCCTGTGGGCCCTCTAGTGGGCTGAGATGAAAAGAACACTCATTTCAACAAAAGTTTATCACGCACCAGTGTGGATGGAGGGTGAGAAGGGTAGTAGGCTCAGAGATGCTGCATGTCAGAAAGAGAACTGGCTTTCCAAAGGTTGCACAGTGCCAGCCGCAGGCCCTGGGTCCTATCATGACATCACAAATACTCCCAGCCTTCCTCTGGTTGCAGGAAACCTCATGAGGCAGGGGACGAGGAGGGGAAAGCATGAGCCCGGCAGTCATCAGCCCTGGTCGTGACTCCCAGCTTGGCCCCTTGTCACCTTGTGAAGCTGAGAAAGTTCCTCAGCTTCTCAGAACCTCAGTGTGCTCATCTGGAAAGTGGGGGTTATCGTAAGGCCCACCTTCTTGAGAATGGTGAGAGATGTCAGGGCCACGCAATGGTGCTTGGTCCGTGATGGGTTCAGAGTCCTCAGAAAGGAGAAACTGAAGCCTAAAGAGGTGGATGGGCCTGTCCAACGCCAGCCAGCTCAACAGGGCAGGGTAGGAAATGAATAGGACTTGCAGGAAAGTTTGAAGGCTCCCTCCTCCAACCAGGAGGGGATATTATTCTCAGTAATGATGAGTTTGTTGGGAGACGGGCTCTCCAGGTGGACGTGGCCATCACTGGCTCTGCTCCACCCATCCCAGAGCAAGGTGCTCCTCCTGCCTGTACCACACTGCCCCAGGTGTGACTGTTCTAGACACAGCTCTCAGGATTTAATGGTGACTGTGACTCAGGCAGCATGGCCAGCTAGGTTTGGTGGTGGGATTGGAGAGGGAAACCCCCAAGGACCCCCACTTCCCCTCCTCTGTCTCCTACTTTTACAAACCATAGTTATCCAGCCTTTGGTATTGAACTGTGCCTCCTCTTATTAGCATGGTATTTTTAGCTTGCCTACCAGGCTGAGCTGTGAGAGAGGAGGCCCAGGCCCACAGGAAAGTTGGGGAGAAATCAGCTCTGCCCACTGGCCTAAGTTGTTTTTTTTTTTAATCTTTACTTGGAATCAGTTGTGGAATCGAATTGTTGGGAGAGTTCAGTACGTTAATATGCAGACAAGCCTAGCACAGTGCCTGGTTCAAAACTATTAGTAGTAGTAACATCATCCTTGACAGTTCAGGCTGAATGGCATCTCCTCCAGGAAGCCATCCCTGACTTTCCCAGGCTGCATTTGGTACCCAAGTCTCCAGTGCATTCCTGGTCCTTCTGAGCTGCGATATAATTGTCTCTTCATTGTCTCTCTCCCACACTCAACAGTGGCCTCCAGGAGAGGCTGTACCACATCTTGATCCCTGCTGTATCCCCAGTGTGGCTGGTTCAGGTAGGGGTGACAACTACATTTTAGGTGAATGAGTAGGACTTATGACAGCATGTATCTTGGAGCTTGGGGACAGTGCCTCAGTTCTGCCACTCAGACACTCTTTGACTTAAGCTCCTGGAGCTGCAGTTCGCCCCTACCCAGATATTATGGGGATGATGTGAAGAAGAAATGAGACCCTCTGCACACTGCCAGGCACACCCCAGGTGCTCCAGAAATATTCCCTGTTGTTCTACAATTTCAGATTAAATGCCCACACACACTTGTCCAAGCCTCCGCTGCTCCTTCCAACCCTGGGGGACCTTCCATTCCTTCTCTGGACTCCCATATCCTCAGTTCATCCCCTATTACATCACCATTTATGTCTGCTGCTCTGTCGCCTGCCCCAGACAAACTATAGGTTCAGCAAGGGAAGGGCCTTTGCCGCACACAATACCCAGCCCAGGGCCTGGTTCAGAGTAGGGACTTAGAAGATACTTTCTGAAGGACCCTTGCCTTCCTGTCTCTGCAGTATTGTCCCTGTATTACCTTTTCCTTTTGTCTCAGCCTACACAACTCTGTTCTCCTTGGGCAAAGTCTAGCACAAACACCACCTTCTCCAGGATGTCCTTCCTGAGCAAATTGAGACTATAACTTCCATCTTCTTGGAAATCTTAAAGCTCTGATCTCTTCACTGAGCTTGCACCTTTAGGCTTGTTGATTTGTTTTGTTGGATAATTCTTCTCTTTGCATATTACATTCCCAATGAAATTTTGTTTTCCAGTGAAGCTGATGGCATTTGTCAACATTTATTGTTAGAGAAACGTAGTTCCTCTGGAGAGCTGTGCATAGCACATACATATAATATTGATTTGTTTCTTGCCTACTTTAGAAAAGGATTTTAAAATGGAATAAGGTCTGTTAATTTAGTTAATAGTGTTGTACCAGCGGTAACTTCCTGTGTTTTTTTAAGAAAGGTTTTATTATTTATTTATTTATTTTTAGAGAATGGGGAAAGGAAGGAAAAAAACATCAATGAGTTTGAGCAGGTAACCCAGGCCTCCGCCCTGACTTGGAATCAACTCGCCACCTTTCCCTTTGCAGGAGGACGCTCAAGCAACTGAGCCACACCAGTCAGGGACCCAGTAAAGCATTTTTAAAGAGTAGCAGGGAAATAATGTTTTAAAGGGGATGATCAGAAATATTCTATAAGGAGAAAGTTAATAGTACCAGAGTCAAGAGTGAGGTGGCAATAGGAATTGAGGTGCTGACAGACCCAGTCAAAGGGGAAATGGGACGTTGTGAAGTTCTCCTTCGACAAAAGTTCTTCGCGGGGTCCGATATTAGCTCCTACAACGCGGCATCCCCAAAGGTCTGCGCTTCAAGGCAGTGAGCGCTGGACCAGACTTGCAGCTCTAGTTTGGACTCTTTCGTTCATCAGGTAAGTGGTTTCGAGAAAACCCTGACCCTCACAGAGACTCAGTTTTTCCGTCTGTGAAACAGAAGGAAGAGATGGACCTCAAAGTTTCCATGACCTTTTCCGCCCATGTTAATTACTTAGCGGCTAGCTGGTTAATTTTCCTAAACACTACTGGACGCAGCGGCGAAACAGAGCCGCGGCTTAGAAGGGGTTAATCCCAGCTGGCCCCGCCCTCTTGGCCCCGCCCTCCTTTAGCTCCGCCCCGCAGGCACCACCGCCTTCTCGGGTTGCACCTTTGACCCCGCCCCCAGGCCTTGCGTCCACCGGAAGTGCCCACGCGCATGCAGCTCATTTCCGCCTGGCAGGTGACAGCCGCGGGTCTCCGAGCTAGCCGGCGGCACTGTCGCACCGGGAGAGCCGGAGGACGAGGCGGACATTTTGCTGCCCAGCCGAGCCGAGCTGTGGCGCCAGGAGCCCTTCGGACCTACGGGTGAGGAAGCAGGGAGTTCGGCGAGGCAGGAAAAGACGTGGGGCAGGGAGTGGGGGGTCTGAGATGAGGGGTTTGCAGGGTTAAAGGTCATGGAGAGGACGGGGCGCGAGAGGGCAGAGAGTGGCTTCCCAGACCCCAAAGAGGCAGCAGGACTGCAGGTTCATTCATTCACGCCCACTTGCCCGCGGGCTTTCGCCCCAGTTCCCGCAGTCCTGCAGCCCCTCCTGCAGCGCCCTCCGGGACAGGCTCCCAGACTTAGGCCCCAAGGAGCTTGTGCTTGGCCAAAGGGGAGACTCCTCTTCGCGTCCTGGTTTTCCCCTTCATACGCACCCCTGTGGACATCCTGAGACCTCCTGGTCGTTCAGGACCCTATCTCCTTGCCAAGGTTGGAAAAGAATTTTTTAAAAATTCAAGAAACAACCACCTGCTCTGAGGTACTTGGATTCCGTCTACCTCTGTGTGCCTCAGGACCAAGTTAACTGGGGACACCTGTAATAATGCTGAAACTACTGATGCAAATACTCAGTCCTGGTTCCTGAGCCCCTGCTGTGTACCAGGTACAGTGCTGAACACTTTACTTACAGTGCTGCACTGAAACTTAACAACAACCCTGTGAGGTAGCTCCTGATGTTATCCCTGTTTCATCAGTGAGTAAACTGAGGCACAGAGGGGTTAAATCACACATGTAAGGGCAAACCGGTAGTATAGACAGAGCCAGGGTTCCTACCCCAGAGTTCAGGGACCTGCAGAGTGCGGAGACAAGAGGGAAGCTGGAGTACGGTTGGCGTGTTGTGCTGTTTCATGTCTTTAGCTGCCGTTATGTTTATTTGCATCTAGGCAAAGATGTAGCGTATTGCTTCTCATCTAATCTTCCCAAGGGGCATTTGATTCACTTTCATTAGGGTGAAACAATTTTGCAGGCTATTCCTGTAAGTGATTACCTTTCAGGGCAGAGGGGAAGTTTTTCCTGACTACTAGAAAGTGTGAGACACCCAGCAGGCTATCCATAAAACTAACTCAAGGATATTCAGAACCTTTCTTGGGACTGGTTGCGTGGCATTTTTTTTGGAATGAAGAGGAAGCACATGACCCCTGGGTATCCTTTGGCCCTAGTTCTGGAAGAGCATTCGCAATGGGAGGGTCTGCGTCTCTCTGAGAAAAGTGTGGACCCTGTACTTCTTGGCTGGGAGAGCAGTCTTGCCTGGGAGATGGCGAGGTGGTTTGCTGGCCCAGAAGTAGGCTCTGCAAGCCTGAGCGTTATTCCTGTGTAGGCATTGGCTTGCTCCAGTTCTACCTCAGTTTCCCCGACAGCAGCACGAGAAAGACCTGTTTCCTACCCCTTCCTGGGAGTTACGAGACTTAATGAACCTATAAAGGTTTCTGCATGCTTTGGAAGTAAGCTGTGATATAAGTATTCATATAGTAGCTTTTTTAAACTCTATTATCTGTTCTCCTAGTTCCACTGAATTCACAGAAACTTAATGTTGTCACCTTTAAAATTTTTTTATTGATTGATTGATTTTAGAGAGGAAAGGAGAAAGAGAATCATCAGCCTGCTGTTCCCCCCATTCATGCATTCACTGGTTGATTCTTTTATGTGCCCTGACCAGGGGTCGAACCTACAACTTTGGCGAATTGGGACAACACTCTAACCAACTGAGCTACCCTGCCGGGGGTTAATATTGTCACCTTAGCCCCATCCTTGCAAGAGAGGACTTGAGGTGAAGTGACTTGTCACAGATGGTAGGAACATGAGCAGAGTTCAGAGCAGCTGATCCCTGTCCTGGGTTGAGCCCGCTGGGCTCCTCTGACCTCTTAAAAACTGTCATAAAGAGCAACTTCACTGGTTCTCAAAGAATCAGATCCCTTGGAAGTTCCGTAGAGATTATCTGTTGAGTGTGGGTTGAGGAGAGGCTTCATTGTGAGAGGTGCGAAGGGTTCAGGGGTACAGTGAAAAAGCACTCCTGACTCCCCGTCAGTCAGCCCTGGGTCTCAACTCCAGCTCAGCAGCTTCCTGGACCACTTATTTAGGCTGGGCCTCCTTCATCTCAGCCCTAAAATGGTACTGCTCACCGCCCTTCTTCCCTGCCCCCAGCGCTGGTGTGCGCCAGGGGTCAGAGGAGGCAGTGTGTGCAGGGCCTGTTGTGGTGGTGGGTGCCTTCACCCTAGGCAGTTGGTGCCAGTGGGGAGCCTATGTCTGAGGAGAGACAGACCCCTGGTTTGTGGGGTGTCACTTCCTTCTGCAAACAGACCTCTATATACACAGGACTTCTCCCACCCTTCTCGTTTCACTTCCTAAAAGTGTTTCAGAGCAAGCTCAGTTCGTTGGTCCAGCTGGCTTTGGGCGTGGACTTCCTTCTTGTTCTAGTCGTCTTCTGAAACTGTTGGATGTCTTGACCGCTCACTTCGCGGAAAACGCCCTGCCTGGCACCAGAGAGGATAATCCCGGCAGAGGATCCGCAAGCGCGGAGGCAGTGAAGAGCTGGGCAGTTACAGGAACAGAGAATGGGGCCTGTGCCGGGAGGGCTATAGGCAAGGGCAGGGCCTGACCGTGCTCACATCACACCCTGTTCAGAGACCCCTCTGCAGACCTCCCGCAGCACTTGGGACCCCACCCCCCGTAGCTCTGGTCACTCCGAGCTGATGCTGTGGGAGCCACAGGTGGTAGTCCAGCCTCACGGAAGGAAGTGGCCAAGCGGTTCTCCCGCTGGAAATGTCGCTACCTCATCATCTACACTTTGCCCTCTCTTTTCTCCCTTATCACTTATTTACTTATCTTACGTTTATTGGCTGTATAATGGGCTACGGGGTCTGGCATTTTCAATTTCGATTTTGTCAAAATGGCTTGACAGCCAGAGCAGAGGTAGCTCTGACCCTGGCAGACACTGTGGATGGAACACTGGGAGGCTGCTGTCCAGGCTGGTTTACAAAGCGTGGAATGTCCCCCCCGGGGGAGCTGCGCACTCGCCGTGCAAATGTTTACCGAGTGCCTGCTGTTTGCCAGGTACCGGTCTGGGAGCTGGGAATGCAGTAGTAAACAAAATGGGCAAAATGCTTGTCCTCGTGGAATTTATATTATGGAGGGAGAAGGAAATAGACAATGTAAGTACATTTTATAGTATTTGGTGATACGTACTTTGAAAAAAAGCAAAAGGAGGATAGGAAAGTGGGGTGGATTGGCTGGGAATGTGTACAATTTTATTTTTTTATTATATTTTATTGATTATGCTATTATAGTTGTCCCAGTTTGTCCCCCTTGGTCGCCCTCCACCCAGCACCCCACTCCTTCAGGCAGTCCCCACGCCATCGTTCATGTCCGTGGGCCATGCGTACAAGTTCTTTGGCTGCTCCACCTCCTGAACTGTGCTTGACATCCCCACGGCGGTTCTGTAACGACTTATTTGTACTTCTTAATCCCCTCCCCGCTTCACCCATTTCCCTACACCCTGCTGCCATCCGGGAGCACAAAACATTCTCCTTATCCATGATTCTGTCTCTATTCTTCTGTTTCCTTAGCTTGTTTTTAGATTCAGTCGTTGGGAATGTGTACAATTTTAAATGAAGTGGTCAGGGAAGGCCTCAGTGAAAAGATGACATTTGAGCCAAGACTTAAAAGAAGTGAGGGACTAAGCCATGAGGCTATTTGGAAAGACAGTCTCCCTCCTAACGTGAACCATGCATGCAAAGGCCCTGAGGTAGAAAGATGCCTGTTTTGTACAAGGGTCATCAAAGAGGCCAGTGTGGCTGGAGCTGAGGGAGCGATGGGGAGAACATGGGAGAAGAGTTCAAAGACGTAATGACGGGAGGGGGTGTGAGAGGGACAGAAGGGGGCGTACATCTCGTACGGGGCCTTACAAGCGGTGAGGCCATGTTAAGGACTTTGGCTTTTACTCTGAGTGAGATGGGGAGGATTTTGAGCAGGGGTGCCACTGTCTGACTTAGACCATAACAGGGTTGTTCTGTCTGTCGCCGAGGTGGGTAGTAGGGGGCAGTGCGCAAGCAGCTTCGAGCAGTGCCAAGGGAAAGTCATAGCGACCTGTGGCCTGGCTGTAGTGAGGGAGCTGGCGAGAAGCTGCCTCATGGATTCTGGACTCGTTCTGAAAGCAGACCCCACAGGATTTGCTGATAGATTACATATGGGCTGTGAAAGAGAGAGAGAGAGTGTGTTGTCAAGGGCAACTGAGGTTTTTGGCCTGAGAACCTGTTAAAGATGATGTTGGCGGTAACTAGGTAGTGAAGACTGCAGGATGAGCCATTTGGGGGTAGGGAGGAAGTGGGAGGTCAGTTTCTATCATGTGGAGTTCGAGCTGCCTATCAGCCATGGAGCCATTCAGGTTCAGGTATTAATTAGGCAGTTGGGCTGTATGAGCTGCTAGCTCAGGGAGGAGGTTGGGCCTGGGGATGTAACGCTGTGACTTGTCATCACGTAGAAGGTACGTACAGCCCTGCGCTGGCTGAGATCCCCGAAGAGGTGGTGCAGATGGAGAAGGGCCAGAGCCCTGGATTGCTCCAAAGTTGAAGGGGGGGCGGGAGGAGTCAACAGAGGGAACTGAGAAGGAGCGACACTGGGGCACGAGGTGAAACAGAGAGCGTGGAATCCCGGGGTCCAAGAGCAGAAAGTTTATCAAGGCGGAGGGAGCAATCTGCCGTGTCAAATGCCAGTCACTGTGAGACTTATTAAACAGGATCACTGCATCTTCTGCTGGCAGGATCTAACAAACTCTGGCACTGAAGACCATCTTTGAATCTCATCCTTCCTTGCCTTCAGCCGAGCAGGGGTTTCACAGACTCCTGAACACGCATGCTTGTTTTGGCTTTGGATAAATCACTCCTCTCTGTCTCTCTAAGTCCTCCTTTTTAAATGGATTACCTTTTAAAGGAATTGAAGGAGCTATAAATCGCTTAGCACAGAGCCTGCACCCCAGCCAGTGTCGCTGGTGGTTTAGTTTTTCTCCGTTCACTCCCTGTTAGGCTGGCATCTTGTGGGTATTCTCCATGTCAGCCCCTCTTTCCAAATCTGACCATCTTTTCATATTTAAGCAAGCCCTTCACCTAAGAGGGCTTCTGTCGATGCTCCACCAGTGTCAGACACGTCTTCCTCTGAGCATTGGTGACAGTTACCAGGGAGGCATGAACACTCTGCTCCTCACCCGCATTCTTTTACCTGGCCTCTGGATCTCAGAACCAGGGTGAAAGGACTGTTCTTTGTCTGCTGAGTGCATGCGCCTGTGTGGAGCACAGCCCCCGTCTCAGAGCTGATGGTGCTCCCTACACACCGTTACACATGCTCAACGGGTGGCTGCAGACCCCGGCAGACCTTCGGAAAGTGTCCCTGTGTACAGGCGGGAGAACGGAGGTGTTCAGCTCTGTTCTGTAGTCTTTGGCCTCCTTGTCTTGATTAGTTTTTTTGCTCAGAAGCCGTGGTTACTTTTTTTTTCAAGTCCAGAGGAACTTTTCTTTTTTCTTTCCTTTTTTTTGCCCTTCAAATTATAAGAGAGAGTTTCTTTAGGAAGCTACAGAGGTAGTAGAAGTGAGCCAGCTGGGCTGTGTGGGCCCAGGAAACAGGTTACGGAGGCAAAAGAAGGGTCCTCGGAGCTTAGGAGAGAGAAAGGTAAAGGTAACTCACCTGGGGGCAAGAAGAGGGGACGGAAAAGGCGTGGGCATGCTCCGGAGAGGGAGAGAACCAACTTTCCTTGTTCTTGACAGCAGACCTTTCCACACATGACTGCCTGTAGATCCTTGAGAACTGGCACCTGATTCTGAAGCTGGGTTCTAGAGACTCGGTGCTGATGCAGAACGTTTACATGTGGCTTCTGTCTGCCTCTAGTTTCTTTTTCGTTTGAGGCTTTAACTGCCCACGGGTCTCAGGAGATTGATTTTGACCAGTCAGTTTCCATTCAAATCCCAGGAGGCCCATGCTTTGGCAAGCTCACCCAGACTTTCTCGAGGCGCGTTACCAAACTTGACATTTCTGCTGGCCAAACTGGACGGACTGGTCCTAAAATAACCTGTCATTCAACATTTAAGGGACTCTGCAGGGATGTGTAGCAACATATTTTGCATGCCTCATAGTCCGGAGTGTGTGTGTTTCTGCCAGGGCTCCATTCAGGAGGAGGAACAGGACATGTGGACCTCATTATGGGGCAAGGGTAGAGTGTTGGCACCACCATTTTCTAGCTGTGTGACTCCAGAAAGATGCCATGACCTCGCTGGGCTTCAGCTTCCTCATCTGTAAACTTGTGATTTTGTCGATACTCTTCACATAGCGTCCAGCCCATAATGCTCATCCGTTTGCCATTACTCCCACCACTCGTTCTGAGTTTTATGCCAAGCCTGAAGAAGGGCAGCTTATTTTCTCATAGTTATTGAGCCAACTGGAAAGAGCCTGTCTGTCTGAGTTTGGTGACTACATTGCCCCAGAGAATAAGTCTGAAATCTGGTTTCTCTACTGCTGACTCACCTTTTCATTTTCAAGTTGGCCTTACCTGTTTCCTGTCTGTAAAGTGACCTTGAGTAATTGCCCGTGAGGGCCTTTTTCTGTTTAAAAGGAAACTATCGGACCAGTGGAGAGCAGTGAGTAGAATCATCTCTCTTGAAATCTCAGCTTCATAGGGGCCGGGGCAGAATCCAGAGTGACACGGAACAGGGAAGTATTTGTGGAGTAAATCGACCTGGACACTTGAGACAGACCTGAGATGGCAGAGCATGTGGCATAGTCAAAGTTTGCCTTTTCTGTTCCACATGAGGACACAGCGGCCCCGCCCTAGCCTATTTTATTCTCTCTCCCTAGTTAGTCCTGACTGTCTTTGAGCTAACACGTGCCTTGGAACAGGTTTCCGAACAGGTAGGTATTCATCAGGCAAGGGTTTAATCGTGACAGTTGTCAACACCGAGGTTGGCAGCCACCAACGCAGACTTTCAGGGATCTGTTTTCCCTTCCTGAACATCCTTGAATTCAAAGATGGGTCTTGGCAGCTGGATCAGACCTTGCCAAATATCTCTTTCCCCTTTCCCTTTCCTAACATCCTCTGACTGATGTCACAACACCAGTTGTCTTCTTTGTGAATTTGCTGCCCGTTCCCCTAGCATGCAGTGTGCCTCGCCCCTGCTGCCAGCTTCACGCTTCTGCAATTGCAGAGCGCGGCTGTCCTGCCGTGAATCCCTGTCATGAGACTGGAATAGCCCTTGTCCTGGTCACTGGTTGGCCGTTTGGGGAGTTGCTTGGTTTGTTACTGTTTCCCTTCCTGCTGGAGACCTAGTAAGGTTTGCTGGCCCTGGCTGCATTCTGAATTTTTCTCTTTTGTCCTCCTGGAAACCTCTTTTGTCATGCTTCGAACATGATCATGCCCCAATTCCAGGAGGAACACTTATCAGTGAGGAAATGGGTTTGTCATAGATTGTGAGGTGTGGAAGGAACTTTGTCTGTCATGGAACAGACTGGGTTTCAAACTCTGTCCCATGGAACCATGGGTTGTCTGAAGGGCCCCCGGTGAAGAAGGGGCGAGTGGAATGAGCCCAGCTGGCAGTTTAAAAGCGAGGAGGGGCTCGACAAGCCATTAGTCTTGTTGAATTCTCTTGTTTGATAGTAAAAGTAAAGCCCCAGATGGAGGGACTTGCCCAGGATCACACAGCCGTTGGTGGCAAAGCCAGGTTTCCTGGCAGCCGTGTTAGCACTGGGCCTGCCTCGCCATGCGTGTTGCAAGTTACCTGCAAAACCTTCTGTTCCTGGTCTGCCCAGTCATCGTCTGGCGCTCCTCAGGGAGTCCTCTTGTCTTGAGCTGTTATGGGCCCTTGGTTTTACAGCTTCTCCGAGAACCTGTGTTTTCATTTGTTTTGTCAGCAAACATTTGGTGAGCTCCTGGAATGTGCCAGGCATAGTGCCAGTCCCTGGGTTGACAGCATTTAACAGGATAGATGTCAAGTTAGAGTCCCGGAGAGGGCTGTGGAGAAGTCCACAGTGGCTGAGTCCAGTGTCGGGGAGGAGGCCTCTGCCCTCTGGGGCCAGAGGAGCCTGCTCTGGTGCAGCAGTGTCGGAGCTGAGACCGAAGGGTGAGCACAGGGAGCAGCGTCTCGGACGGACGTACCATTGTTTTCTGAACTGTTATACTTGGGAGAGGTGATACAGGCGCAGGATAGAAAGTTCCCAAGACAGAAGAAAGTGAATGATGCATGGTCAGACTCCCCTGTCCCTTGGTGATCCAGCTTCCTTTCTGGAGGAAACCACTGTTAACTTTTTTGTTGTTGTTTACCCTTTTAAGGAAGCCGATGCATTTGCAGACACAGTATTTATGTTTTATTAATATTCATGATTTTTTTCTCAGAGAAATGGTAGTATACTACATATACTTTTACATCTTGCTTTTTCTCACTTAATATCTGGGAGAGTGTCATATACAACTGCATGTAGAACTGCCTAGTTCTTTTCCTTGGCTGCACAGTATCCCGTATGTCTACAGGCTGTGCCATCATTTTTAAACCCGTCCTCTATGGAAGGATGTTTAAGGTGTTCACAGTATTTTGCTATTACAAAGGATATTACACAAATAACTATCTGCATAGTTTTGTACCTGTAGAATAAGTTGCTAGAAGCAGAACTGCTGGGTCAAAGGCTTTGCAATGTTGATAGCTGTTGCCAAATTGCTGTAGGGTTTGTAGCAATTTAGACTCTCACTAGCATCATCCGAAGGTTTCTGTTTCCCCCCAGCATCACCAACATGCAGTGTCATCAGACTTCTGGGTCTTCACCCATGCAGTGGCAGAAAAATGGTATTTCATTATGGCTTCCATGTCCATTTCTCTTCCTATACGTAAGCATAATTGTACGTCATCTCTGTGAACAAGCCGCGTTCTTTGCCATTCTCCTATTTGTAGTCACTCTATGTATATTAAGGAAAACAGGCTTTTGTCTGTGATGTGATACAATTTTTTGTGTGTTTATTATGTCTTTTTTTATTATGTTTTTGTCCATTTCGGAAAGCTTGATTTTTTATATAATTGAATTCATAGATCTTTTAAGACTTGATTTTATGTCATACTCAGAAAGCCTCTATTTCCTCTGGGTTTTACAATGTTTTGTTTTTCTTCTCCAGCATTGTTTTTTTTTTGTTTGTTTTTGTTTTGTTTTTAAATTAAAAAACATTTAATGTCTGGCCCTGGCTGGTGTGGCTCAGTGGATTGAGTGCTGGACCATGACCCAAAGGGTCGCCAGTTCAATTCCCAGTCAGGGCACATGCCTGGGTTGCAGGCCAGGTCTCCCGTTGGGGGCGCATGAGAGGCATCCAGTCAATGTTTTTCATACATTGATGTTTCTCTCCCTGTCTTTCTCTTTCCCTTCCTCTCTAAAAGTGAATAAATAAAATTGCTAAAAAAAATCAATGTCTGTATCATTTACATTAAGTGAAACGCTCATCTCTTAAGTATACAGTTTGGTCGGTCTCTGCATCCAGATACACACAGTTTCTGTCACCCCTAGAGTTTGTTTGTTTTTTCAAATTAATTAATTAATTTATCTTTAATCCTCACCTGAGGTCATTTTTTCATTACTTTTTTTTTTAGAGAGAGAGGAAGGGAGAAAGAAAAGGAGAGAGAGAAACATTGATATGAGAAAGAAGCCTCAATCAGTTGCCTTCTATACGCGCCTAGGTATGTGCCCTAACCGGAAATCAAACCTGTGGCCTTTTGGTTAGGGGACAACATTCCCGCTAACTGAGTCACACTGGCCAGGGCACCGCTAGAATCCTGTAGGGCCCCCTTCAAGTCAGTCCTTTCCACCTAGAAGCATCCACTGATCCGACTTCTATCACCATAGGTTAGTTTTGCCTCTACTTCGTATTTGAGAATTTCATGTAAATGGAACCCCACAATATTTACAAAGTTCGTGCCTAGATTCTTTATGTTCATATGCTTTCACTCTCACAGTGCCCCGTCAGAAGACGTGCGTGATGCCAGTAGAGCAGCAGGTGGTGGTGTCCGGATTTTCAAGAGGGGAAGTTGGATTGTAGAGAAGTCAGCAGTAACTTAAGTTCAGTACTCTCTTTTAAAAAGTAGTAATAGTTATTACTAGCAATTTCGAGACCTGGAGAAAAGTTGAAATATATTTAGTACTCATTTTCTTAATGCATTTTTTATAGATTTAAATTCATTTCATTAGCTTCAAACACAGAAAGATATTCTTTATCTCTGGTTCATAAAATTACATTTAGATATGCCAAAACTTCCTTTTTTATGAAACTTAACCCTAACTCCAGTGGCTAAGATCCAAAAACAATCCAAAGTCTTGAACTGGGAATGTTTTCATGAGCTTCCCCCTGCTTTTGTTCCTAGCACCTCATTTTTTACACTCTTAGACTACGTTACATGGGTCTGTGGCTGCCATGTCAGTGATTCTCACCAAGCACTTCTTTTATAACTCAGAAAACATGAAACTACTCTATTTCAGATTTATTTCTCACTTCCTGTTTTTTTTAAGCCTAGTGGCAGGAGGAAGCGGGCATGTCAAATGATTGTTTTTAAAAAGTGAGATGAACAGGAACCGGTCGGTCCCTGATTGTGGCATCAGAGCCGCCTTCCAAGGATGGGTGTGGGGAGGCGGACCTCAGGCGAGGGCAGTGGCAGTGGCTCCCGAAAGGCAGAACCAGGCCTTTTAGGTGTGCTTCTCTTTTAATTTGGACCGAGCCATCTCCTGAGCCAGTCCTTGGCCAGTGCGTGCAGCAGTGAGGGCTGTTCTGGCCCAGAATGCTGTCTTAGCGAAAGTGATTCATTACACTGGCCAGAGCAGTTTCTGAACCAAAAATTCCTTCTAGTTAGTTTTTTTAATGCACCTTGCCAGTTTCAAAGATGGAATCCAAACCCTAAGCTTTTTCTTGCCCCAGCGGTCTGCCTACTTTCAACTGTGACCAAGTACCCAGTCGCATTCATCCAGGAATGAGGTCTTAGCCCCTTTGGCCTCCATAGGTAGGGGTGTGCCAACAGTGACAGCGGAGCAGTGCCGGCACGGTCTTTCCTGTGGCATCTCCAAGTCTGAGCTCCTTTAGGACTGAATTGTAGGGGGTTTTTCCATTCCTGCAGAGAGAATGAAATTCCCTCTTGCACTGACATCCAGGAGGCGACTGTGGTGACAGGACACATGGAGATGGTCACCCTCGGTAGATCGACAGTGGCAGGTGATCTTTCCCAGTGAGGCGAGCGTGGAGTGGCTTTGCACAAGCGTTTCCCTTCTCCCCACCTCCTCACTCTCCTCTACTTTAATCTCCTGTGTATAAGACAAATTCAGAGGGATACAGTTTCTGCATCACCAGTCCCACTGGGCCCTCTGCAGAGGGACATGCGAAATGGATACTGCAGAGAAGAGGCAGCCAGCGCACCGGGCGGCAGTTTAAGCTTGTGAGGATGTAGTAGCTTAGCGCCCATGAGAGGAAGAGTGTCATCAAAAGCTCAGCACTGAAGGGCATCAGCACCTGTGGTGGTTTGACTTGACGGACTGCAATTCTTTTGCTTTTTTTAATCCCCCAACTGCTCCCCCTTTTCTCCACCTGGGTGGTGACCTGCAACATAGATTCGGCACCAGCAGGTTATGTTCTGGGAACTTAGTGCCCGTGGTATTGTGCTGTGCCTGCAGATCAGGGGAAGGCCCCCGACAGCCTCCTGTACTGGAGAAGGGAGAATTTCTGGGCAGTGCTGACATAGATATCTGAGGTGGTTTTTGCTTTGTTCACTTTGATTTCCTTCTAGACTTAATGTTTGGAGGGGTTTGTATGTTACTTTCTGTGATTTATTTTTTGCTTGTGGTTTTTAGCCCCTTTTGGGTTGGTTCCTCTTCTTAGACTAAAGTGAACCCTGAGAAACGGGGTATTCTTCTGTTCTGGATGCCTCTGCCGGTTCTGCTCGCAAGTCTGGGATTTTTCAAGCCATTCAGCCCTTTATTTCATGATAGATAATCTCATTATCTTGTCTACCTGCTCATTCTCAGAGCTCCAGAGAGAATCTCTAGGTTGATGAGGTTTCTCTGGGAAAATGACTTTATGGGTGCTCAAAAGAAAATTGTTTTTAATGTAAGTAAACTCCTGTAAGAAACAAATGCCAAATAGTTATGTAACAGAGCTGTCAGAGAAACAGTCTGGGGCTTTCTGGGGTTCCCAGTGGTCCCTTTCATTCCTTTCAACAACTGCACACTGCACAGTGGCCACACGCAGAGCCCTGGGCCGGACCGAAGGAGGGGAACGAGTGCAGCTGGGGACCCGGTCAGCGTGTGTCCTCCCTTTGTGGGGCTGCCCACGGCCCCGCCGCGCGCTGCCGGGACTGGCAGCCTCAGACACAGCGGTCTCTCCTCTCTTCCGCAACTGCCATAGAAAAGTGCTGTCATCCTTTTTCAGCCTTGAGGAGCAAAAGGAGAGAGAATTCTGTCCTTTTCTATGTATCATGTCATCAGCCAAGCCTTTGCTTCTGTATCTTACTGGGATCCATAGAGGGTTTAAGGCAGCCCCACGGCAGTGCGCATTTGTCTCCCACTGTCACTGAGACCAAACTCTACAGGCGCTTGTTAGGGGAGCAGCCCTGTGGCCACCCTGCCGTGAGTATAAGCTCAGCCTGGAAAAGTACAGTTGGGCTGAAAAGGAGCTTCGCTGGCCTCGTTTCCAGAGACTTTGAAGTGATCCTTGACCCCTCTCCGCCACCTGACCAGTGACTCTCTCCCCCACACAGTAATGAAAGGAGATGTTAATGGGTTACATATTTGAGCCTCTTCCATGGAGGCAGCAGAAGGGACACAGCGAGTGAGTTTCTGCATTCAAACGTCTGTTTTGTGGGGGAGGTTGTGTGGGGTTTTTACCACTTGAAACTACAGGCGGGACGGAAGGTTGCACTCGCAAGTCTCCTGGCGTTGTGAACCAAGTCCTTCTCCACTCTCGGCTCTGTCCGCTGTCTCAGGTCGGGAAGCAGAATTCCTTCGTCAGTAGAGTGAGTGCAGGTGCCGAGCTCAGATGGACCTACTATGGTCTTCTGGTCTAGCCACTCACCAGCCACGTGACCTTGGGGAAGTTTTTTAACATCTCCGAGCCTCAGTTTCCTCACTTGTAAAAATTAGGTTAAAGGCAGTTACCTTTTTGGTAGGATTGAATGAGATAATGTGCGTAAAGCCCCCAGCTTTCATAGGGCCTCGGTTAATGAGAGCTTCTTAATGAATGTTAGAACAGTCTCAGAAGCCTCTGCCATTTATCCAGGGCACTTGGCTCCTTCCCGTGTAGCTTCTTTCATCTGTTGACCAAGAGGAACTAGGGAGGTTAGGTGCCTAGTAAATGTTTGCTGAGTGAAGGACCTGGGTACTTTCTTTGTCCTGTTGCCTTAGAACAGCACTCTGCACCGTAAGTGTGACACTAGGAGATATCCCAAGAGATGCTTTGAGAAAATGCCATCCTCACTGGCAATGCTACAGAGCCTGCCGTGCATAGATTCTGACCCTCTTTACAGGCGAATAGTGCATCACTGTTAGAGAAACTTGGAAAAGTTGGGGAGAGAATAAATCTCCTTAGCTTTTTAAACGTGGCATGTTAAAGCTCATTTCACTGCATAGGGCAGTGATAGTGCTTCTGTGCGGCCGTGGTGAGGCTTTGACGAGTTCACACAGGCGGAGCACTGAGAACGCTGCTGGGCAGAGCGAGCACCACAAAGGGGCTGCTGAACCGTGATTGTTAGATGCTTTTGTAATCTGTGGACTCTTCCAGAGTCTTTATCTAGTCCCTTATTAATGAGCATTTAGGTCGACCTTCCCAACTGCAGGAGAAGACCAGCTTTTGGTCAAAGGTATACAAGTAGCTGAGCTCCCCTGCTAGAACCTCCAAACAAGCTCTCAAAAATATGATAGATCTGTCCTGGCTGGTTAGGTCAGTGGACTGAAACTAAAGGGTCACCAGTTCCATTCCTAGTCAGGGCACATGTCTGGTTGTGGGCCAGGTCCCCAGTAAGGGGCTCGTGAGAGGCAACCACACACTGATGTTTCTGTCCCTCTCTTTCTCCCTCCCTTCCCCTCTCTGAAAATAAATAAATATTTTTTTAATGTGATAGGTCCTTCAGAATTATCCTCCAAAATCTGATCAGCCATTATCTAACCGTTCATTTGCCCAGTAAAGAGATAACAAGCTGTACTGGGGGCGGGGTAGAAGAGGTTATGGGGGATAGGTAATCATGGCAGGAGACTTGACTTGGGTGGTGAACACACAGTACAACACACAGATGATGTGTCGTAGCATTGTACACCTGACACCTGTATAATTTTATTAACCACTGTCACCCCGGTAAGTTCCATTAAAAAACAGCAACTGTCTTCCCATACCACATGTATGTTGGACCCTCTCTCCTCTCCCTCCTGTGCTCTGTGACTGAAGACGGAGGGGAACACAATGGAAAGTCACCCCTCTCTCCTGTCTTGCAGAGTCTGGCCACAGATAAGGGACCAAAATGACGGACTCAAAATATTTCACCACAACCAAGAAAGGTACCGTTTGTTTCATTGTGGGGTCTTGTCCTACTTTTTGCCTGCCCGAGCCTTCTGCTTGCCCCCTGCAGGGACGGGGAGTGGCGGTTGGGGGTGTGGGGCCTGGAATCAAGTGGCGGGAATTACCCAGAGTTCCTTTTAACCCTGTGGATCCAGAAAATTGAACTGCTGATCGTGTAAGAGATTAACCACTTTCAGAATTCTTTTAGAATTCAAGAAGGGAAAACCATTAGCTCAAAGTATAGAAAAAAAACCCTTTTTTGTACCCCATGGCTTAAAATTGTTAAATATGATATTTTTTTTTCCTGGGAGAAAGAAGGCACACAGTGCTGTCAGCAGCCCTGTAACAGTGTGTGTGTGTCTGGTCCTTATCCTCGGGCACATGTTTTGTGTGGTCGAAGTCACAGGGTAGATCCTGTTTTTCATTTCGAGTTATCGTAGACATTTCCCCCAGCTCTGACGATGCAGACTTCCGAGCTCGTCTCAGCCACACTGTTGCGCGTTGTGTTGTCTCTGCTTCTTTGGGAAATAGAGGCGCTGTAGCAGCTGACAAATGTGCTTTGAGCCCGTGAGCATCTTCTGACTGGCCCTTCCTCCCTCCCTCCTGCCTTCCAAGTGATGCTGACACTCGCCTGCTGACCAGATGAGAAGAGCTGAGCCAGGACACCAAGGCTGCCGCGCCTCGGGCGTTTCATTTATGGGCTCAGCCAGCTTTTATCGAGCACCTTCCGAGTGCGTCAGAGGAGACAGACAGACCGCACCGGCTCTGCTTGTGGTTGAGCCGGGAGGACAGTTTACTGAGTAGTGATGCACTGAAGGGCTGGGGCTGCTCTGATAAGGGAAGCGTTGCAGGCTGCGGGAGGGCCTGGGAGGGCCAAGCCAGATAAAGGGGGTGTGGGGAAGGGGAGTGGAGCTGTGAGTGCTCTGCCCACCATGCCCTCCGGGAAAGAAAGCGGTCGGGCACAAGTCACTGGAACGTGTGACTGGCAGGTTGGAAAGGTGTGCAGGGTTCAGTGATGCAGGGCCTGCTGAGCCAGGCCGGAGGGGTGACCTTAGTGCCGAGTGTGTTAGGGTGTCAGTGGTGGGGTTTTGTGTGGGTTTTCTTTTGAGGACAATGTCTATAAAGAGATACCTGGATCCAAATTTGACATCAGTGATGGTTTTAAGCAAGGCAAGGTCCAAGCCAGATTCTAATAAAAGATCAAAGGGAGTGAAGCTGGGCGGAGGCAGGGAGACCAGTACCACAGCTCTAACAGGAGATGGAGATGGTGGTGCCTGGGCTGGGCTTGGCAGTGGGGTCGAGGGAATCAGATGCCTCATGTGGTTGAGGAGGTAGGCCTGGTGACTGAGGAAGGAGACATTCAGATCTCAAATTCACCTCATCAGCCTTCTTAGGGCCAAGGTGACTTGGGCCTAGACCCATCAATTGGTGGCCAGTTGTACTGTAACTGGACAAAGGTTTCAAGCAAAACAGGGACAGCCCTGCAGCAGGGCCCAGGGTCAAAGTCATCAGAATCTGTTGGATTCCACAGCTTGGAGACAGGGCCCCCTGCCCCCAGTCTATTGGAGGAGAATGGTATGGGTTCCTTCAGCCCTACAGAGCCATGAATTTGAACTGCAAGGTCTGCAGATTCTTCCTGGCTCTGTTGAGCAATATCCTCAGTGTTGGCCTTGCCCTTGACTGTGCAGTGTGTTTGTTCTTAATTAACCTTGTTTGCGAGTTCTTTGATGAACACCACGTTTTTCAGTCATGATAAAAACCTGCTAAGTTTTCTTTTTCTCACTGCAAATCCGTCTACAGCTTCCTTAGCACTTTAGCCCCACGTGATAATCTGCTGTACTCCCATCCCAAGTAACTTGAGAGGGAAGCCTGGGACTCTTATTTCTTCAAAAGAGATAGCCAAGACAGAGGGTCATGTGGCAAATTAATAGTAATAGTGGCCACCTGTAATGCAGGCCACTGAGTGCCAGGCACTGAAGTGAGTGGGTCACATCCGAGTGTTAAATGAGAGAATTTAGTGCCCTGTCCAGGCAGAGTGGAGACTAGAAGAAAGGCCCAGAGAAGCAGAGTGAGTGTATGAGCTCTGGAGCTGGCCGAGCTGGTTTGAATCTTGGCCCCACCCCTTACTAGCTGTGTCCTTGGGCAAGTTACCCAGCTTCTTGGAGCCTCCATTTGCTCATTTGTAACATGGGGGTTGCAGAGTTGCAAGGATGAAATGAGGAAAAGTGTGGGAAGAAGTTACTGTGGCACTTGGCTCAGAGAAAAGCTCAGGAAATGCTGGTGGCTTCAGCTTTGAGAGCCAGAGGCCTATCACTCCCAGGCCTGCCCTTTTAACCTTTTACGAGGGTTATTGGGGTCTTGACTCCCTCTCCAGGGCAGGGCCCCGAACAACCCTACTTCCTCATTTGCTTTTTCCAGCTCATCAGGTTCTGAAGAACAGTTTATTGCGTGTTAGATAGAGCCCCTGTGGGGCGGCTGAATTCCCATTTTCAGAGCTGAGCAACCACTTGTGGCTCAGGAAGTGAAACTCTGAGTGAGCTGTTTTAACTGGAGATTCTAAGAAAACAGGAAAGGCCAAGTGTGGGAACTGGGGAAATCCTACCCTCTCCCCTCAAACCTCAAGTCCCCAGATTCCATGATAGACCGACTACCTTGAGGGTTTTGGGTAAGGGTGGCTGAGGAGGGCTTTGCTTCCCTCCGCATGTTTTTATCCATCTGGCTGAGCAGAACCTGCCTTTGTGCTATTTGTCTACCTCAGAACCCTTGTAACTTCCAGATGTCCTCTCTCAATCCAGTGTGAACTCTAAGCTCTCATCTTGATAAACCCTAGCAGTCGCTTCTCTCTGCGCCCGCCCCACCCGAGGCCAGGGGTCTGCAGCTGCCCTCAGCTGGCAGCATGGAGTGTCTTCCCTGCCTCCCTCCCGTTCTTCTGGGAGTCGGGGGCGGGGAACCCCCATGGGCAGGAAGGCTTGGATCGCCCATGCCTGCCTCCTTTTCCAGGGGAGATCTTCGAGCTGAAGGCAGAGCTCAACAGCGACAAGAAGGAGAAGAAGAAGGAGGCAGTGAAGAAAGTGATCGCATCAATGACAGTGGGCAAAGACGTCAGGTGTGTGGGACAGGCCGAGTGGCAGCGGGCTCCAGTTCAGGTCTCTGCTTCCGGCATCCCTAGGGTCCCGTGCCTTCCCTCACCCAGCTCCCTCATGGACCTCCTTCCAAGCAGGAGACTTTATCTTTACAGGGGTCAGAGCTCCAGTGTTGATGGGGTCAGGCAGCAGTGGAGCGAGTGGAGTGGACTAGGCTGAAAAGGCAGCAAGCGATGAAGCGGGTGTGGCCTGGGCCGTCAGGAACTCCAGCTGGGGAGGGGAATGAACCCAGTGTGGCCAGGTCTCCCGGTTTTCCAAAAGAACGGGGAAGAGTTGGAGTTTTCATTTTAAATCTCCCTGCTTTTGATTGCCAGGTGACAGTGAACAAAGAAATGAACACTGCCCACATAAAACTTGCAGACTGAATTTGTCAAACTTGGTGCCAGTTTGCAGCCTCTGGTTTGCGTCCGATTGCCTGAGCAGAGCACGTAGCACTGCTGCCGAGGCTTCGTTCATGCTTCTCTCCTGCCTGGAAGACCCCTGACCCTTTTCCTGTGCACCCAGTTTATCGTTCCAGCTTCTGAAATCCAGTCACGGTCTCCCTGTGCCTTTCTCATCAGCCCAGCCCACGGCCCTGCACACACAGCATCTTCTCTGTGTTCCCGTCACCATCACTGATTCATGACGGTTCTCCTCGCATGTGTGCTTGTGTTTACGTGCCCACCACATTGTAAAGTCTCCAAGGGCAGGGACTGGATTTTGTAACAACTTAACAACTTAAGAGTCTGCAGAACACTATCAGATATTTTCCCAGCAGTTCCTTATAATTCCAGTGTTCTAGGTAATGATATTTTTACTGCCAAAGAAACCAGGTAAAGAAGGAGTGCAGTGACTGCCCGACGATCACATGGTTAATGGCAGAACTAGGACTAGTGCCTGGCCCTTCTGAAATCCAAATCCAGGTGTCTTTCTCCCATTCCCTCTCCTCGGTGCCCTCGTGGTGCCCAGCCCCGAGCTTCGTAGGCCTGGGTGCTGACATGGAGCAGCTGCCCCCTTCGGGTCCCACTGCAGGATCACACTGCCCCAGACTCCACCATGTACTGCCTCGCCTCACTGCCACCCTCAGCAAGCCCCGCCTGACAGCGCCACAGGAGAAACTGTTCTCCTGAGGGACCTGCCGCACTGAGGACAGGGTGGCAAAGGGATCAGGCGTCTGTTGGAAAACTGGCCTCCTTCCAAATCAGATTCCGTCCAGGACAAAACCGCCCCCCTTCAACTAGAACACCAGTGTCACCTCCACACAGAGGAAGCCTCTTTGTTCTACATCTCAAGTGACCTCACTGTGCTGGTGTGATGGGTCCAAAAGAGCAAGTGGGCTCTTCAGCTGTTTCCGCCTTCCCTTCCCCTCTTTCTTCCTGTTGTGTTGTCTTCCGAGGTGATTGGTCATCTTCCAAGGCAATCAGTCTGTTTCAGCGCCGACTGGTCTCCTGCCTGTTGGGCACAGGAAATTCACTGTGACCTCTTAAGTCTCTGTGTTATACCGTGTCCTTGCCCATAAAAATCACAGCACTTGAGAAGGGACGTGATGATTCCAGAGACAGGAAATTGATTTCTAACCACATTTCACATCTCAAGGGGCCTGAGACTCTGGGCCTGTGGGCACCACGTTGGGAGGGGTTCGCACAGAGTAACAGCAGTGCAGAACATGGGCGCTGGAGCCCTCAGGCAGGCTGTTCGACGTTTTCGAGCCTCTCGTTGTCCTCTATAAAGCGGGGACAGCCCCTGGCTTCCCGGGGCTGTTAAGTGAGATCGAGCACCCATGTAAAGCTCTTGGCGCTGAGCCTTGTGTCTAGCGCATGCTCTGTACGTGCTGAGCTGGGTTTATTTTATTCTTATTTTTTTAAGATTTTATTTATTTATCCCTGGCTGGTGTAGCTCAGTGGACCAAGTGCTGGTCTGCAAACCAAAGGGTCACAGGTTCAGTTCCCAGTCAGGGCACATGCCTGGGTTGCAGCCCAGGTCCCCAGTAGGGGGCATGCGGGAGACAACCACACATCGATGTTTCCCTCTCTCTCCCCCTCCTTTCCCCTCTCTCTAAAAATAAATAAATAAAATATTTTTTAAAAGATTTTATTTATTCTTAGAGGGAGAAGGATGGAACGAAACTTTGATTGGTTGCCTCTCGCATGCCTGCAACCGGGAACCTGGGCTACAACCCAAACATGTGCCCTGAACAGGAATCAAACTGGTGGCCTTTCAGTTTGGGAGACGACACCCAACCCACTGAGCCACACCAGTCAGGGCCTGAGCTGGTTTTTAGTAGGCACCTGAGCTGACACCTTGTGGTGAAAACCACACGGCCCATCTCCGCTTCCCTACAACCCTCCAAACTGGGAGCCCACCATAAGGGGCCACGTTAAGTATCAGAGGAAGGAAAAACAGTCATTTTCATTTATTTAGCACCTGCCAGATGTCAAGGGCCTGGTGAAACAGGATTTTGTTGAATCTTTCTTGCAAGCGAGGAAACTGAGACTTGGGGTCAGGGCAGGGGATGAGGGAATTTTCCCAACTTCAGACAGCGAACAGGAGGCAGAGCTGGGTTTTAGCCCAGCCTGATGGGCTCCAGAGCTCATGTTCAAATCCTGGGAAGAGAACAGAGGACTTTTTTGCTTTTAAAATCTCCCTTTGAAATTCCGTTTCTACAAATAGGTGTTCATGGTAACAAAGCATAGTCGGTGTTCTGTCTCCCTTTTACTAGGAGGTCCTGTTATCTTTCTTCTTCCCTCCTATTCATTGTTTCTCTGCAGCCCCCGCCCCCGTTAGCTGCCTGAAAAATCTTCCTCCTCCTTTCTTGGCCTCCCCCACACTGACGCCATTTTGACCTTCCAGTGCCCTCTTCCCCGACGTGGTGAACTGTATGCAGACGGACAACCTGGAGCTGAAGAAGCTGGTGTACCTGTACTTGATGAACTACGCCAAGAGTCAGCCGGACATGGCCATCATGGCTGTCAACACCTTTGTGAAGGTGAGCAGGAGCTTGGTGTGAGGGGTGTGTGGGTGCTCACGGCTCCATCTCCCCTCCACCCCTGGGGTGAGGCACTGCGGCCCTGGGCCGAGGTACTCAGGCTCCTTTTCAGGCCCTCCGACTCCCAGCCGGAGGGCTTCCTCGTCCAGCAGAGGGCTCCCGCTCTCCAGAAAATCGGGTGGTGCAGACCCTGCTAACACAGTCCGTGTGGAGGGGCACGAGGCCTGTCGCTCCCTGACTGCCACTGGAGTGAGCCATGGCCTGCATCCTTTACCAGGGCAGCATTCACAAGGGTCAGAGAGCTTCTGTGCTTCCCTTCTAGACTTTGCTCCCTTCTGCATTTTCTGTCCCCCTGAGTAAGGAGCAAGCAGACACTTGAATGTCAGCCCGTGCCCCTTTAGAACCTTGGCTCCCCTACCCCCAGTGATGCCCAGATGTGGGCAGATGAGGGGCTCTGTGTCCCAGTGGGAAGATCGAAGGTTGTGGTACTGAAAGCTTGTGGGTTTGAATCACAGGCCTGCCCTGTGACTGGGTGAGCTCCCAGCCGCCTGTGAGCCTTAGCTCCCTCGCCCTCGAAACAGGAAGAGTGCAGAGTGCCTGCTCTGGGAATCAGGAACATAGCACAGAGGCCCAGCGCGGTGTCTGGCATATGCTCGGTGCCCATACGTGGCACTTTGGTTGCTGTAGGCCACAGTTGGTAGGAGGTCCCATAGCAGCCTCTGATGTTGCTTAGCCCACCCCTGCCCCCGGCCACTGGCTGGTTCCCCTCAGGACTGTGAGGACCCCAACCCCCTGATCCGGGCCCTGGCCGTGAGGACCATGGGCTGCATCCGCGTTGACAAGATCACAGAGTACCTATGCGAGCCACTCCGGAAGTGCCTGAAGGATGAGGACCCATATGTTCGCAAGACAGCAGCTGTATGCGTGGCCAAGCTCCATGACATCAATGCCCAGCTCGTCGAGGACCAGGGCTTCCTGGACACGCTCAAAGACCTCATCTCCGACTCGAACCCCATGGTAAGTTGCTGCCCTCACTGTGCCACCTCCGCCACCTCCTGGGCTACTTGGGAAACCCTTAGCTTGACCCTCTACCGGACAGGCCCCAGATCCTGGGAGTCAGAGCCTTGCTGGGTGGGGCCATTGTTTTTGTGCCTGCAGTGGTTCGGGCGCCACCTTTGGGGGACAGCTAGACCTGGACTCCCTTCTTCGTGCCCCCTGTAACAAGCGGTGTGACTTTGGGTGAGCTGCCTAACTTTCCACATCCCTCTTCATCAGTAAGAGCAATCTAATTCTGCGTGGTTGGCAGGAGCGCTGTGAGGCGTAAGCTGTGAAGGTATTGTGTTTGGTACAGCCAGGTACACAGTGGGTCTGCAACCAAGATTAGTGCCTTCCTTCCAGTCACTGCCATTGTCACTGCCCTCTCACCAAGGTTGTCTGTGAGCTCTGAACATGAGGTACCTTTCCCTTCACCCTCATAGAGGTCACCCCAGAAGTAGTATAACCTGGATGACAGGCACCGGGGTGTGGCTGGGAGCAGGACTCATCTCCTCCCACAGCAGTGGCAGCAGCCTGAGGGCGGTTTGGCAGGCCCTGTCTGATATGAAATGTGCAAAACCCTCAGCCCAGCCGGCCCACTCTGTGTCCTGCAGAAAAAGACAGCCAGACACTGAGTGGCCAGTACAGGGATGGCCATTGGAACACTGTTCGTCATAGGGAAGAGTCGAAAACCACGCAGAACACACGTGAAAACGGCTGCTGTGGTGACAGTGGGTTGAGAGTCCAGAGCTTCACGCAGCAAGCCCCTCTGTACTCTAGCCCCGGGTGTTCGAGGCAGCCCCGGGGCTCTGACTGCTGACATAGAGGCCCCGCTGGCAGTAAGCTGTCGTAGCTGGTAGACGGGACTGTGTGTGAGGGAGCTGGTAGTGCTTGCTCTGGCCAGGCACCTGGAGCGAGATCTTCCTTTCGTTTCCCCTCTTGTTTTCTCTTTAATGGCAAGTGCACTTATTTTAGCTCCCGTTTACAGAGGAGTCAGTAGAGTGAGTGGGTCTTTGTGCTGCAGACCCTGCCCATCAGGTCATTTTCCTCAGGATATTCAACCTCTGACCGGCCAGCATCACTGGCCCCACTGGCCCTGGCCTGTGAGCAGTTCCCCCAGCCTCTGCCCCTTTCACCCTCTCAACCAGGTGGTGGCAAATGCAGTAGCTGCCCTCTCAGAGATTGCCGAGTCTCACCCCAGCAGCAACCTCCTCGACCTGAACCCTCAGTCCATTAACAAGCTACTGACAGCCCTGAATGAGTGCACCGAGTGGGGCCAGATCTTTATCCTGGACTGCCTGGCCAACTACACACCCAAGGACGACCGGGAGGCCCAGAGGTGAGCAAGCTGCCCCTTGCTTGCCGGCCCAGCGGGGGCTGGTCCCCAGTGGGGCTCTAACCATGAGCTCGGCCTCAAGCCTCCCGTGGGCTCCTTCCCAGGGCCTTGTCCCACAGACCATCCTCAGACACACCTCAGGGGAGGCCAGGGCCAGGCTGTCAGTGGTGTCCTTCAGGCAGTCGGCTCACGGATCATCGTGGGCAAAGACAGGAGCCAGGACCTGACCTGGGAGCTCACAGAGACCCTGGGCGCCTCGGGCTGAGTGGAGGAGGAGGATGGCATCACAGCCCCCATTCACTGAGTTCTCCCTGGGTCCTGGGGCTCTGCTGGTGCTTCCTGTGCATTTGATAACCTTAAAGCAACTCTGTAAAGTGGTCCCATCACTGTCCCCATTTTACAGGTAAGGAAACCCCTCTTAGAGAGATGGAAGAAATCATGCAGGTCACCAAGTTCGGGCTCCTCTGACCCATGGTCCTAACCCACAGGATATTCTGCTACTTTTGCACACCCCTCATAGAGGGGAAGGGAGGGAGTTAGCGTTTATCGAGTATCTGCTACATGTCGGGCACTGTGCTGGCGCTTTCCATGCATTGTCTCGCTTAAGCCCCAGCAACTCTGTGAGGTCGGCATCATCATCTCCATTTTCTAGGTGAGGAAACTGAGGCTTAGGTAGTATTTTTCACACACTCGGAGGCATTTACAAGCAGCAAAATGAGCATCTAGATTTTCCACTACAAAAAAAACATGCTATTTTGATAACTAACGCAGGGTGTTTCCCCTTGTCTGTCTCTCCTCTTTACCCCCTGGCAACGGACCGCAGCATCTGTGAGCGGGTCACCCCCAGGCTCTCCCACGCCAACGCTGCCGTGGTGCTGTCCGCTGTGAAGGTGCTGATGAAGTTCATGGAGATGTTGTCCAAGGACCTGGACTACTACGGCACGCTGCTCAAGAAGCTCGCCCCGCCCCTGGTCACGCTGCTGTCGGCCGAGCCGGAGCTGCAATACGTGGCCCTGCGCAACATCAACCTCATCGTGCAGAAAAGGTACCGGGACCGCCGGCGGTGTGTGCTCCTGGGGTTCTGCTGCTGGGGACGGGCTCTGAAGGGGCACTGGCGCGTCCCCGTGCAGGACGTCTCTGTAGCTTACACAGGTTCTCAGCCAAGGACAACCTTGTCCTCCAGGGGACATTTGACAATATCTGGAGACTTCTTCGGTTGTCACAGCTGGGGGTCCCTACTGGTGTCCAGTGGGTAGAAGCCAGGGATGCTGCTGAACATCCTGCAATGCATGGAGCAGAGGACTGTTTCGTCCGCAATGTCGGTAGTGCCGAAGTTGAGAAACCCGGGCTTAGCTTAGCCCGGTAGCAGGCCAGGTAAAGGCTAGCATAGTTCTTCTGAACCACAGACAACGATGGCTCTGCAGCCCACAGAGCCCTCTGGAAAAAGGGTGTAAGATTTGATGTGCGTACCTTTGTTTTTCCTGGGGACAGGGTCTGTTGCTCTAGAGTCCCTGAGGTTGGAGACTCTAAGGCAGGGGTGTCAAACTCACTTTCGCTGGGGGCCACATCAGCCTCATGATTGCCTTCAAAGGGCCAAATGTAATTTCAATTCCTTAACAGTTAAGGAGTAGTTACATTTATACAGTCCTAAAATTATTTCAGTCCTTTGAAGGCAGCCTCAAGGTTCATGTGGTCCCCGGTGAAAATGAGTTGGATGCCCCTGCTCTAGGTGGTGAGGCCCTATGGACTTGTCATCAGCCTCGGGGCCAGGGGAGGGGTGTGTCAAAGTCGCTCAGAATGCCACGCAGCCTCTTTCGTCTTCCCTGTGGAAACCATTGTGTCAGGAAGCGCTGTTCCTCGGGGAAGGCCCCTGATGCCTGCATTGGGTGGGGCCGAAAAGCGATTAGGAGTGCCAGTTCCTGGGGCCTGAAACAGAAGGGGCTTTCCAGAATGATCCAGTGAGGGAGCCTAGCAGCTCTGCAGAGTAGAGCTCAGGCCTGGACTTCTACCAGCCTTTTCGGTCAAACTGCCTCCTCAGCTGTGTGTGGCAGCTGCCCCATCGGTGAGAGGGGGGCTACATGGAGAACAGGCCTTGTCGACATTCTCTCTTGGAAGACAGCGTGAGCTCCTTGTCATTGTAGCATCAGGCTGGTTCTTAGGACACTCTTGGGGGCAGAGGTATCAGTGGAATTGGGACATTTGTGCAGGTTTGGGAATTAAATGTGGGACAGTCTCTGAGTGCCTGGACAAAGGGTGAGACGGGGAGCCACGGCCGCAGGGCGGGATTAGTACAATGTAGTGACCAGTGGATCCTGATCAGCACGAAGGGCTTGCTGGCTATATTTAACGTGGCAAATCTCTTAAGAAGTTGACTGCGTTGCCAGGGCACCACCTGGCTCGGTCCTGACAAGCGATCGGTCAGCTTTGCGAAGTGCTGACTGCAGGAATCACTTCTTCTGCTGCCCCCCAGCTCGGGATCCTGCCTCCCCACAGGCACAATGGGGACTCTCTGCTTTGCCAGGACCTCCCTGCATCTTGCACAGCAGCGTGGAGTGCCCAGGGTCCCTCCTTTCTTCTATGCTGTGTCTTCTCCCTCCTTCACTGTCTGTTCTCACTCCTTTGCCTTTCTCGTTTCTGTTCTGGAAAGGGCCTAGGGGTGGGAGTAGGGGGTGGTGACTCTCATCTTGCTCCCCTCCTTATTAGCACTAAGTGTAACGTGGTGCAAGCCTCTCCACCTCTCAGCTTTCCTCATCTAAGAAAAATGTGGGTGGTGCCAGAGCAGCAGTGGCACTCACTGGTGATAGCAGTAGTGGCACTCACTGGTGATAGCAGTGACACTGCCTTCTCTGAGGCAGGCATCGATCAGGCCAGCTGCTTCACAGCGGCCCTGGTATGTGGGGGTCTGTGTCAGGGTCCCAGGATCACCCCACATTCATAGATTCACTTGGGACTCATGGGAGTCAGCATGTAGTTGTGCTTACGGCTAAGACTTATTATCAGTGTAGTGAGGATACGTAGCTGGGTCCTAAGGGAGAAAGACAGAGATGGCGTCTGGAGGAACCCCCCCTTCCACAGGGTCGGGGCACACAGAGCACGCCCCTCTCTGAGCTGCAGGATGCAGCCACACGAGTGCAGTGTTGTACCTGGGAGCGCCTCTTTGAGACTCCTGTAGGTAGCCTTTGCCTGGCACCTCCTAAAATTCCAGACTCCCTGAAGGAAAGCAGGTGTTCAGCATAGACCATGTTGTTTATACAGTCTAGGCACAGTTAATCACCTTTATCGGGAGTGGTAAGAACACTCCCAGAGGCCGAGTTCCAGGACGCCAGGTCGTTTTAAAACTAGAGGCTCAGGTCTGCAGTGGTAACACTTTCCGGCACAGTGTCATGCCCGTTTCATGGTGAGGGGCCCGAGTCACAAGCTGGGATTGGAACCAGGCCTGATCCCTGAGCCCATCGCCTGATGCCTGCTGCCTCTCAAATACGAACTGCCTCTTGCTTATATCCCCTCTCCCCCTGCCCCCCGCCCGGGATGTGGCTCGACACACGATGGCCAGTCAGGGCTTTGCTCAAGCCGGTCAGTGGGCCCTCTGCCTGGGAGCGTGCAGCCGCGGTGGTGACTGCCTTCATGGATGTCAGGCTCCCCCTCACACCCCAGAAATGTCCCAGCAAATGTGCAAGAGGTTTTCTCACAGGGCTCGTGACTTGCTTTTTGCTCTTCGGGCACCCCTGCCCCGCCACCAGGCCTGAGATCCTGAAGCACGAGATGAAAGTCTTCTTCGTGAAGTACAACGACCCCATCTATGTGAAGCTGGAGAAGCTGGACATCATGATCCGCCTGGCCTCCCAGGCCAACATCGCCCAGGTCAGCAGAGGGTGGCGGCTGGGGGCGTGGGCTCTGGTGGTGGACGGCAACACTGCCGATGAGCTGTGGTCCCCGGACAGGCTGCCTGGTCTCACTGTTAACAGTTCATCTGTGAAGAGTGCTTGGCACAGGACACGGGTCTCTGTGAGCAAGCACGCACCAGATGTTAAACGATAAAAAATCTGTTCTCCCTGTTATCACTTACCTGTCCATTGAAAAGTGGCAGTCAGGTGGCTGTGTCAGCTAACCTAAACGAGGGCTGCCCAGCCCTACCAGTTAGTCCTTCCCTGCTTTCCCCTTAGGGCCCCTGACAGTTTTCTCCCTGCTTTGGGCCTTTCACCTTTAGCAAGAGGCAGAACCTCATCCTTCTAGGGGTCTGTGCCTCCCCACAGCCCAGGGTATTCCAGGTGGTTGCCCCACTAGATCCCCTCCAATCCCACCTTCTCTTTTCGGGCCACAGGTCTTGGCAGAACTTAAAGAGTACGCCACGGAGGTGGACGTGGACTTCGTGCGGAAGGCTGTGCGAGCTATCGGCCGCTGCGCCATCAAAGTGGAGGTAAGGCTGGGACTCTGTCCTCAGCTGGGGGAGGGGCAGGCAGAGGGGAAGGCAGCTGAAACCAGAAACCAGTCTGATTCTGGCAGAATCTGCCAGCTTCTCGTGGTCCAGGAAGACGTGAGGGTCCCTGCTAGAGCGCCATGGCGCCCACCGTGCAGGCTGGGTGGGGCTCGTTCTCCCCCATGATCTCCTTCAGGCCTTTGAGTTGCTGTGGATGAAGTGAAGCCGTGGTGATCACAGGCTCTCCTGCAGCGTCAGCCAAGAGAGTGGGGTGTCCCCAGCTGGTGGTGGCCTGGCAGACCCAGCTTTCAGTTTATGCAGCTTTGGGTCTGGGGCTGTGCCCGTCAAAGGTTTTGGCAAGTGTCACGATTCAGCCGTCCATGTGTCCCTTTTTCCAAGCTCCTGAGGGCTCTACAGAATATGACCTGACATCCCATCTGTTCCACTCTCTGCCGATGGAGATGCTTCTTAACCACTGAGCTGACTCTCCCTGAATGGGTCCACTGGAGGCTAGGGGACCCTGGGACAGCTGGTCACCCCACCCCATCATGGCGTTCTCCCATTGGCATCTGTGATGGCATCCTGAGAAATCCTTCCCACAAGGGGCAGGGGGGTGGGTCCAGCCAGGCTTTCCTAAGCATTTTGGTCACAGGAGACCTTTGGGAGACAAGGAGAAGTGAGGTGAGGTCAGGCTGGAGCGTGGGCACTCTGCCCTCACTCAGGGCTTGGCCTGGAGGAGCCCCAAGGACTCTGCCCATTCTCAGGAGCCCTGCTGGCCTTCTCCTCAGTCTACCTCTGTCTCCCTGTGTCCCTGCTGTCCTGAGGCCGTCATTTTGTACTCACTCTTTTACCTGTCGTCTGGGGTCAGTGTCTGTTCTCCCACCGTGACAAGGGAGGTAGGCAAGGTGTGACTGAGCCCTTGGCCAAGGCACAGTCACTGGAAGTTCTTTTGGAAGTGGGTGCAGGGGCCTTGCCCACACTCCCCTCTACCCACACAGCAGTCTGCGGAGCGCTGTGTGAGCACGCTGCTCGACCTCATCCAGACCAAGGTGAACTACGTGGTCCAGGAAGCCATCGTGGTCATTAAGGACATCTTCCGCAAGTACCCCAACAAGTACGTGCCCAGCCCCGCCCCCGCCCCCCTACCGTGGGGCTGATGTGACTCTTCTGGGGACAGGGCTGGTGGGAGGGAAAAGCAAAACGGAGCCTCTCCTCTTCCTCATTTCACCACCACAAATGCATTCTCAGAAGAAACCCTTGGTTTTTTCTTACTTCTCCTGAGCTGTCCCTCCTCTGCTCCTCAGACCAAAATAGGAACTCAAGTGTAACAGATAAAACTCAAATCCCTTTACTTACCACCCTCATGGGGTCTCGAGAGGCATCTGCTTGTCTCTTTCGGCCCCCGCTGGGCCTCCCTGAGGTGCCCGGGCTCCTTCCGTGCTCACTGGCCGGCTCTGTGCGGGTCTCCAGGTATGAGAGCGTGATCGCCACGCTGTGTGAGAACCTGGACTCCTTGGATGAGCCCGAGGCCCGGGCTGCCATGATCTGGATCGTGGGCGAGTACGCCGAGCGGATCGACAATGCGGACGAGCTGCTGGAGAGCTTCCTTGAGGGCTTCCACGACGAGAGCACCCAGGTGAGCCGTCAGGCCCAGGCGCAGCCCGTCCTACTCCAAACCCTCCCCCAGCGGCAGGCTCCGGGCCGCACCCCTGCTAAGACTGCACTGTTGCTGTGACAGACAGATGAGTGCTGGGTGGGTGACAGGCGTGGCCCCGTCTCCTCCCACACCACGGTCCCTCGGGGGGCACAGGGATGGCCTGTGATGGTGAGCACTGACAGCAGGTAGAGCTTTCTGGTTTCGTTTTCGTGTTTCTCTCTGGATGGATAATGCATTGGCTTGGTTCAAAATGTAACAGAGACAAAAAAATTTATATGGTGAAAATTCTCTTTCCCACCACTTTCCTGGCCACCACTTCTCCCAGAGATCACTCGTGTTATTTCTTGGTTTCCTGGGGATACCTGCAGAGTTCAGGAGCACACCGGCAGGTGCACACGCACACGTACCGGCAGGCACACACGCACCTCTGTGTGTGCGGACGCGCGCACGTACAGTCAGCTGCTGTGATGCGTGGCTCTCGCGTTCTGTGGAGGCACCACAGGCTCCAGACTAACCAGTACTAAGCCATTGCTCCTGGAAGGAATACAAAGTTGGGTTTCTATGTGCTTCTGGTCCCAGCACTTCCGTCTACTGGCCAGTGCATAACCTGTTTTACTTGTATTTCTGTTTAAAGGCACCTTATTTAATACACATTGTTGATCCGTTCACATTGAAATCATGGCCAACAGCACTATAACTCATGCCTCAGCAAAGCTCACCTAACACACGTATTTTCTCCAGAAGGCACATCACAGCCTTCTTGCACGTAGGAACACCAGACAGCCCATCAGCAGTATGTGGGAGTCATTTTAAGCAGAGAAAATACCCACAAAAGGCACCAAAATGTGAAAGACGTGACACTGAGTAGACTACGAAAAGGACACGCGTTTGCAGTGTGAGAACTCAGACAGAAAGGCAGAGCACTGCCTCGCTGGACGGCAGCCGGGGTGTGTGTGTCAGCTCGGGTTTTGTACGCGCACGTGTACCTGCTTTGCACTTGTCTGTGAATGACCACAACTGTGCCGAGAGCATTGATTTGGGGGTTACAAGTATATTTTAGCAAGTAGGCAATATATATATATACTGAATATATATATTTCTCATTTACTTTTAAACACTAATGATAGCATATTATAGATATTCAAATTGTTCAGCACCTGGCCTTTTTCCTTTAAAAATATCTATGTAGGCCCTGCCATTAATTTATGAGAGTCTTTGACAGCTGCATAGGGGCCCTTCATGCAGAGCTCCCGCGTTTATTTAACCAGCATCCTCGGCGGAATATGTGCCAGTCTGCTGCTCTTTCGGTCAGCCGTGCTGTGAGCAACCTGTGCGAGGCACATCCGCAAGTCCAGCTGGGGTGTAATAAATCCTTAGAAGCAGAATGCCTGGTGAAAGGACCTGTGTGTTGGAGGTCTCCCTTAGTGTAGAGACTGTTCTGATTTACACTCCCAGCTCAGAGGTGGGTAGCCTTCGCCTTACCTCCTCCCCAGCCTAGTGCACCCTCAAACGATCTTTGCAGTCTGGTAGATGACAAATGGTTCATGCAATGATGTAGCTTTGTTTGCATTTCTGTTCTGAATACGGTTGAGCATCCTTTAATTTGAGCTCCCTTTTCTGGGATCTCTCTGGTCATGCATGGGGGCTTTAAAACATCTGTTTGTAAGCATAGAAAATCTTCGCTCTCCCAGCTGGGGCAGTGTGACCCAGTGAGTCAGGGCACATGACTTGGGATTAGAGATCCCAGTGTCCAAACCCCTCTTCTGCCCCTTCCTGACCCTTTGGCTTTACACCAGTTCTTCACCTCTCTGATCCTGTTTCCTGTTTATGAAATGGGGATCATAAGACTGTCCCTCATCCCGTCACTGTGGAAGTTGAATGGGATGCTTTGTGTAAAGTCCTTACCACATGCTCAGCCCATGATAAGCGTTCATTAAGGGTAGTATTGGTGTTGGTCCAGGCAGAAGAGGGGACCAAGTGACTTCTGTAGCGGGTGACTCCAGGAACGTGCCCTCCAGCACCCATGGGTGTGGGTGCTTAGATGGTGGCATCATGGCTGTCTCTGCCTTTCAGGGGTGGCTTCTCCCTTGGGCAGGCCCCCATGGTGGAGCCTATGAGGAATCACCACTTTCAGGCCACAGCTTAGAGACAGACTCCTGTAATTACTTTCTCTTCAATAGTTCCAGCAACAGTCCAGGCCCATTCACCTCGTCCTGAGCCAGTCACTGTGACTCTGGCCAGGTCTGTGAGACACGCGTCCCTGGATTGCAAGAAGCAAGGAGGAGGACAATTTTTTTTTTTTTTTTTTTAATGAAAGCCAGTGTTTCTATAACCAGGAGACAGAATAGATGCTGGGTAGGCAAAAACAACAGATGCCCATGACAAAGTAATAGCAATAATTACCACTGACACCCACTGCCACCTGCCAGTTCCAGCTGCCAGCCTGCCCCAAGGCTGCCTTCTCTTTCACCACGCGAGACTCTCCCTTGTCTCTGGGAAGCAAAGCCTGGCCTGGGATGGTTTCTGCCCCTACAAGCAAGCTCTGCCTGGGATTACTGCAGAGGATGTCCTGTGAGGGGTGTTTCTACCTGTATGTAAGAGTAAATCTTTTGCAGCGTCTTCCCTCTTAGTGAAGCCCCCTGCAGAGCCAGGAGTAGAGAAGTCAGACAGGGAAAACTGACCAGGCTACTTGGGCGGCCTGCAGCGACTTCCCCTTACCGAGCCCATTTCCTGGTCTCTGTCACAGGACTCCTGCAAAGCTCATTGGGTAATGCATGCACGGCCCACTCCAGTGCTCAGCAAATAGTAGGCATGTGATGGTGGTGTTTTATTTAACTGGCCTGCACTCTCTGCCTTCTGGGTTCACAACACAGTTCAAAGCTTTTATACAAATACTTGTTTATCCCTGGCTGGTGTGGCTCAGTGGTTGAGTGCTGGCCTGCAAACCAAAGGGTCACCAGTTCGATTCCCAGTCAGGGCACATGCCTGGGTTGTGGGCCAGGTCCCCAGTAGGGGCTCATGAGAGGCAACCACACACAGAAGTTTCCCTCTCTCGCTCCCTTCCCCCTGTCAAAAATAAATAAATAAAATCTTAAAAAAAAAGAATACTTGTTAAGTGCTTTGCAGTTTGGAAACTTATTTTATTTTTTTTAATATTTTATTTATTTATTTTTTAGAGAGGGGAAGGGAGGAAGAAAGAGGAGAGAAACATCAGTGCTTGGTTGCCTCTTGTGCACCCCCTACTGGGGACCTGGCCTGCAACCCAGGCATGTACCCTAGAGTAGGAATCGAACCAGCAACTCTTTGATTCGCAGGCCAGCACTCAACCACTGGGCCACACCAGCCAGGGCAGAAACTTATTTTAGATTATCTCTTTGAGCCTCCTTGCCCCAGGCTCCTTGGTCTCTCCAGCCATGGATGAGAGGCTCAGGAAGTGTTGGCCCTGGTAGTACATCAGTCCAGCCTGCATTTGGCCCCTATCTGGATGGCAGGGGCAGCGGCATCATTGCTGGAGGGCTGCTGGTTGGGAGTGGGGGGGAGGGAGGGAGAAGTTGGGCTTGTGGCCAGATCTCCCAGGCAGCGTAGCACACCAGGCAGTGAAGAATGATTCCAGGCAGGCAGCTGACCTGGCTTGGGGAGAACTTGGTAAAGAGTCCCTGTGTGGCGGCCACGCTGATACTGATGATGATGGTGACAGCTGTTGTGTTTTAAACAGAAGACACAATAGGTTCTTCACATTTGTTTTCTTACTGCCTCTTCCATTAACCCTGTGAGGTATTATACCCATTTTATAGATAAGGAAACACACTAAGAGAAGCTAAATGACTTGTGCAGGGTCACCCGGCTGGGAAGCGGTAGACCCAGAGCTCAAACTGAGGTGTGGTCGAACCCTAGCTCCAAGTCAGCTGCCATAAATTGCTGTGTCCAAAGCTCACAAGAGCCCCCTGAAATAGGCCTCAGGTCTCCCTCATTGACTGAGGGTAAGTGGCTTTCACTACACCGACTAGCTGGAAAGCGTTTCCAGGACTGTGAGACGGTGCTGATGAGCGGGTGCCGGAGGCTGCAGCACCATAGGGCAGGGGGCTGGGGCGATCGTGAGATCAGGGAGTGAGGAGGTGCTGGCCAGGCTGAGGGTGGAAAGGTCAGGGGAAGGCAGCAGCCAGGTAAGAGGCAGAGGCTGAGAGAGGGCTGGGGAGGGATGGATCCCACCCTCTGGTCGAAGCACACCTCAATGAGAGAGGAGACCTAGGCGCAGTCCTCTGGGCCTCACTAGCACCATCTCTGCTTATTGACAGACAGTCCCTTTAAAAGCATACTGGCTGCACATGTTGCCTTTTTAAGCCTTCAGTTCCTTGAGGTACTGTGAGGCCTGGAGCCCTGATAGGTTTCTGGGACCCTAGGTCAGGGCAGCATCCCCTGGCCTAGGTTGCCAAATAGGACAGTGGCCAGTTCCTTCCTAAGTGGCCTAGGCTACTCAGCACTACCAACACCCCTGCTGGCCTTAGTCTGTGTTCCCTGGCCATCCCAAACCTAGGAAAGCTGTTCTCACCTTCCAAGGCATCTGAATGCCCTTGACCCTCTTCAAGGCTCCCGATGGGTATCCTGCTGTTCACACATGAAGCCCATACTTCTTCATCATTTCTCTGTCTTCCTGCAGGTCCAGCTACAGCTGCTGACCGCCATAGTGAAACTCTTCCTGAAGAAGCCAACAGAGACGCAGGAGCTGGTGCAGCAGGTCCTCAGCTTGGCCACTCAGGTGGGTGCCCGCCTCCCTGCTGTGCCCGGCACGGCTCTCACTCCACAGGGAGCACTGTGGTCCAAGCAGCCAGCCCTGGGTGGTCCTGCCCCTAAGACTGGCACCGCTGTGGGTTTGGCCCCAGAGTAATCTGGGGTTCCTGCTCACAGAGCTCAGTCACAAACAAATCAAGATGGAATGGGGTCAGGTGGTGAGCTGGGACAGACTAAATGAGCAAGGAGAGGAAAACCACGAGAACCAGAGGGCAGAACGTCCACAGAGATTGGAGTGGGCGTGGCCCGCCAGAGTGGGCTAGAATGGAAGATAGACAGAGGGGGGAGGCGCGTGCTGGGTCATGTGTGTGTAAGCGTCCCCTTCCCCTACCCAGTTCCTCTGCTCTGAGTTTCACGAGCTTCTCTTCACTCCCCCAAGGACTCAGACAACCCAGACCTGCGGGACCGTGGCTACATCTACTGGCGCCTGCTCTCCACGGACCCAGTGGCTGCCAAGGAGGTGGTGTTGGCCGAGAAGCCACTCATCTCAGAAGAGACAGACCTCATCGAGCCGACACTGCTGGACGAGCTCATCTGCTACATCGGCACGCTGGCCTCTGTCTACCACAAGCCACCCAGTGCCTTTGTGGAGGGAGGCCGGGGCGTTGTGCATAAGAGCCTGCCCCCCCGCACCGCCTCGTGAGTGAAGGGGGCCAGCTGCCAGGCTGAGCCTGCCCGCCGGGTCTCTCAGTTCAGTAGCACGGGTGCCCAGGCTCTGCGTGATGTCCCCTGGCAGGGCCTGAGTTGAGGAAGATTGTAATTCTGGCAACCTTTACTGAATGCTCACTACTCAGCAGGCATCAACGGGGTCATCTCATTTGATCCTGACAACAAATCTGAGAGATGTCCCCATCTGACAGATGAGGACAGCAGGCACAGAGAGTCGAGTGCCTGGTGCAGCATCCCACAGCCCCCAGAACTGGGCTCGGACCCGATTCTGTCTGATTTCGGAGCGCAGTTCTCACTTTCCTCCTCTGCCACTCCCGGGGGGCTGCTTTGGCCTGGTTGCCCAGCCCTCTGGGCACTGGCATCCAGTCTTCTCTGAAGAGTGGACCGAGTAGTGGAAATACAGACGGCCTCTCTCTTCTTTCATTCCCGAGAAGCTGAAGAGCAGAAAAACAGATTAGCAGGGGGATGGGAAGGAAGGGGAGGCATGTGGACAGTCCCCGTGAGACAGTGAGGAGACTGGGGACTCAGACCTCCCTGAGACAGTCTGCCCCCACCTTCTGATGCCCTCTCTCCCTCCTGTGTTGCAAAGGAACGAGAGCACAGAGAGCCCTGAGACGGCCCCTGCTGGCCCACCCTCTGGTGAGCAGCCAGATGTCATTCCTGCCCAGGGTGACCTGCTGGGCGACCTCCTCAACCTGGACCTTGGCCCCCCAGTGAGTGGCCCACCCCTGGCTACCTCCTCAGTGCAAATGGGAGCTGTGGACCTTCTTGGCGGTGGCCTTGACAGCCTGGTATGTCCTGGGCGCTCCTCTGGATGACATTGGTAATGATCTTCAGAGCAGCAATCATTGAATGCCCTCTCTGTGCCAGACACCAACCAGGTACCTTTGCCTGTGAAGGTCATCCTGTAGCTCTCTGCTTGTAGGTGAGAAAACTGAGGCTTACAGAGGTCAGGAGACTTTCCTTCCAAGGGAGCACAGCTGTTAAATGGCAGACACAGGACAGCCCTTTGTTGGGCTGCTGAGCCCCAAGAGACCTCAGGCAGTGTAAGGCCAGTCTAGCCCCTTCCCCCGAGTCTGACCCTGCAGGTGCCTTGGCCCTGTGAGGCTGGAGGAGCCGGACTTGTGTCCATTAATCTCCCAACTCTGCAGCAGCTGGGGACAGCAGCCTGGCAGGACAGAGAGGCCCACTACAGGGCAGGGACAGTGCTCCCCTGTAGAAGTGGGGTGGTGAGACTGGCCTGGGTCTCTCCCAGGAACTTCGTCAGGCAGCTGGTAGAACCAGGCAGAGGAGGCAACAGAGCCCCTGTCCTGTAGCCATGCTAAGCTCAGGTCCCCAAGCCTGTGACACAGGAAGAGGTGGGAAGGGCTGTGGCCTAGGATATGGGTGGCGGGGTGACCAAAGGGGTGGTGCTCATTATAGAAATAGTCTGGGCCCCTTCTAGGCCCAGCACAGCCTTGCACCAGACTCATCTGGGATGGGGCCACAGTAACTAATCTTTTCTCTCTTTCCCTCTCCCCCTCCTCCCATCTCTCTCTGTGTCTTCCTTCCTGGCTTTTCTCTCTGCATGTGGCTGCCTCTTCTCTTCACCCTGCCTGCTTCTGCTTGGAGATGGGGGATGAGCCTGAAGGGGTACGGTCCAACCCTCGCGTCACCAAGCCTTTGTCCCTGCTCCTCCTGAGAGCACTGGTCGAACATCCCGAGGGTCAGATGATGTCAAAGCAGTCCCTCCCTGCTGAGCCCGGCCTTCTTCCCAGTGTCCTGGCAGCCTCTGCTTTGACTGCCTGGCTTCCAGCTGCCACCAGGCCCCCCAATCCATGAACCCTTCATCCTGTCCTCACTACCCTAGGACAAAGTTGTCTTTTCATCCTGAGGATTGCTGGCCCTCTCTGTCCCCATGGCCACTCTCTGATATCCTGGAGGGCACAGTCCTGTCTCCTTAGCACAGCCCCCTCACAAAAGTGTGCCCCTGGTACCCCTTTATCCAAGGACTGAGTGTTAGTTTGCACGTGTCCCCAGCTTTCCCAGAGGTCACCTCCAAGGCTCAAGATTTGCAGGGCATAGGATGGCTCCATCTCTCTTCACCCACCTCACTCTGTCTTGTTTCTGCAACTTAAGAGTTGGTTGACAGCAGCCTTGTGGGACCCCCTCCTGTCCAGCCCCCTTGTTTTCTAAAGAGCCAGGTGGCTACACTCATCCCAGGCCCCTGACGACCCTGTCTGCCTCTGACGCCTTCCATTGCCTTTCCAGATTGGGGGCCCCAACTTCGTGACACCCCCAGCAGCAGCAGTACCAGCCAACCTAGGTGCACCCATGGGCAGTGGCCTGAGTGACCTCTTTGACCTGACCAGTGGCGTGGGCACCCTGTCAGGATCATATGTGGCCCCCAAAGCAGTAAGTACCATGCCCCTTCTTGTGGCAAGAGCAGAGAGAAGGTAGAGGCTGGCGTGTGGGCTCCTCACATGGCCCACTCCGTGGGCTCTGCTCAGGCCAGCAGGGGTGGGCTCCAGGGGCAGCGGTTTCCCAGCACAATGCCAAGGTCCCCTGGGGGCTGTGGGAGCACAGGGAACAGATGCTGGGTCAGGGAAAGGCATCCCAGCAGGGAGCTGGAGCTTAGGCCTGCGGACCCAGACAGAATTAGCCTGGCCGAGTGGGGCAGAGCCTGTGGGAAAGCCTGGAGGTGAGGAAGAGCCTAGAACCTTCTAGGGAACTGGCAAAAGTTCCATCTAGCTGGAGGAGTGCTTCTCAGTGCTGTCTGACCCAGGCCTGTCGTCGATAATAGACATTTTATAACTCCCCTTCCTCTGTGGGCTGGGTACCTGCCTACACATACAATTTTTATACTAAGATGCTACCACTGCATGGAGGAAAAGGAAGGAAATAAAGTAGTGTAATTCAGTGTCAGAAAGGCGTGGGCACGCCCACTGCAGAAGACCTGGTGGAGTTGTTGGGTGCTGGCAGCAGTGCAGAGTCCCCGTGGGGGGCACATGGGGCCACGAGTGGTGCGGCTGCAGCGGTGGCTGACTCCAGTCCAGTTCCAAAAAACAAAGAACAGGCTTCCCTTGATTTTTACCATGGTTCAGTTCTGGCAGTTTTAGGGCATGTCGAACCCATGCAAAACAATTGCTCATTGTGGAAACTGCTGACCCCTGGCAGCATGTCCAGTATCCCTGACCCCAGCCCACAGAAAACAGTGCCTCCCCGCTGTCGTGCTACCTAAAGATCCCCCACAAATGCCTCCTGTGCTACCAAGGGGCAGTGCCCTCCCGAGACTCCAGGCTAGACAGAGATCTGGGGAGATTAGGGAGGGAGGAAGCTGGCGAGGCTGGCATTGCCAGACTCTGAGGGGTTGCTCTTGATCCTGGTGCAACCGGAGCCATCGGAAGGTCGGCAGTTGAGAGAGATGGCTCTGGCTACAGTGCAGAGGCTAGGTTGGCAGGGGGAAAGCAGAGACAAGGAGCCCGGTGAGGACACTGGCGGGAGGTGGTGCGTGCCAGGGGCAGCCCGGACAAGGAAGGCACCTCTGGGGGTGGAGGCAAGAGGCCGGGCTGGAGAGCTCCCTGAGAGGCAGGACTGGCAGGATGTGGGGGCTACTGCAGAGGGCGGTTCTGGCTCGGGCAGCGGGGTGAAGGGAGGTGTTATTTTCTGAGATGAGAAGGGCATGGGGAGGAGTGTTGAGCTTGGGATGCACGAACATGCAGGCCTGGCACGAAGGAAGGCGCGGTGTGGGCTGTGCCCTGGCCATCAAGGAAGCTGCCAGTGGAGGCAGACCTGACCTGACCCCTCATAACACTCAAGGCAGACAAACATGTCTGCCACTTTGTTCCTGGCCAGGCCCCTCTTTCTCTTCCAAGTTCCGCTCCTCAGAGCTGGGCTTCAAGGGTGCAGTGACACCTTTATTGTGACTAGGGAGCTGCGAGGTAGTGCCTGCCCTGGCCTCACCAGGTGTGCCAGCTGTACCTGCAGCAGTGGTGGCTGGAGCCCCCAGGCAGGATCTGGGCCTGAGGGGCCCACAGCAGACAGCGTGCCCAGTGCTGGCAGCTGCACACGTCTGTGCCAGGGACTGCGCAAGTATGTCAGGGACCCATCCCACCGGCTCATTCCCAGCAGCCTTATGACGCTGTTACTCCCATTTGCAGTTGAGAAATCTGAGTGCTTTTGCCTAAGGTCACATAGCTGGTAAGTGGCTGAGACAAACTGAATGCAGGGAGTGGGAGGTAGCACCAAAGTCTGTGCTCCTCCCTCCTGTGTGATCAAATCCGAGTGCTGAGGGACGTCCTGAGCGCTTGCCTTGATGTCGTGGGTTGTCAGAGCTCATAGGGGTGGCGAGAACGTACGTGTACGTGGTAGGATATAAGAAGTGTTCAGTGGGCTGATTACTACACAGATCGGCTGCACTGATGCACGAGGCCAACCCATACGTGTCAGGAGCCCAGTATTACAGGCGGGAGGCACACCACGTGACAGACAAGCAGGAGAGTCTCCTCCGGCCCTGCAAGTGCCAGCCCTCACTTGCCATTGCAGAGCTGCCAGGAGTATAAAGCCTGGAGCTGGCCCTCGGGGAGCTGACCCTGAGGGAGCTATGTGTTCATTGTAACAGATGTTAGCACTGCTTTGCCTTAGTGGAGGGCCAGGTGGGTGTACCAACAGTGAGGTCTGAAATGAGAGGTGAGGGGATCACAAGGTCAGAAGGAATCAAGGCAGACTGCTTGGAAGAGGATACCTTACAACATGAGTGGGACTTTCTCCACTATCTTAGACACAGGAGGTTCTTGGATGTAGGTGCTCTTTCTTCAGAAGGAGTAGGTATATCGTCTATATTTTCCTAACAGTGCTGCGACTACCTAGAATCAGCCACCAGGTGGCTGCTATCTTACCTGGTGAACTCTGACGGGAGCTCAGACACGGGTGGCGCCTGGAGGGAGGGACGAAGCTGGGGACCTGGCAGCAGTGTGGAGGTGGTGGCACTGACAGGACTCAGGCTGCACGATGGTGGCATAGGGGTCAGGGCAGGCTGAGGGCTGCTGCGCAGGCGGTTCTGAGGTTCCAGGTGCTGGCAGCTTGAGAGATGGTGGGACATTTGCTGTTGTGGGACATGTTGGGGAAGCTGCCGAGGGGGCCAGAGCCTTTTGCCCTTGCTGTGAGCCATCTGAGTGAAAACAAGGACCCGAGAGGCATTTGCACGTCTGTAGGATGACTCCAGCAATTGTCCTTTTTGGGCAGGGCTTGAACTCAAGCTCTTTGCTCAGCAAATGTACCCCGAATATCACTAGGGAAGGAGCCTGGGGGTGGCTCCCCTGAGGCGACAGCTCTGAAGCTGAGACTCAATGACAAAGGCCGCCAAACAGCAGACTGCCAAGCCAGGGTCCTCTCAGGTACTGTCCTTGGTCTGACCAGTTTCAGCCATTAAAGGCCAGCCCCGCCTTCTGCGGGAGAGGACAGGCCATGATGGCCAGGGAGGCCTGAGGCCCTGGCCGAGGCCCAGGATGGCCTTGAACTCTCCGTTCTCCTTGGCTCGTCAGGAGGCTGGCTTGAGTCCTCACCTTCCTCAGCCCTGCTTCCTGAGTGTTCTCTGACCTCTGAAGACTGGGTCAGCCTTGGGCACACCGAGCACGCCCCTGCCCAGAGCAGCTCTCATGGTGGCGGCCATGGGTGGGCCACACAGCATCATTCTCCTGAGACACGCATGGTCTTTCCCCGGTGCTAGAGACAGGGGTGTCCAATCTGGGAGGCACCTTCAGGGGACAGAGGGGATTGAGGAGGGACGCTCAGGTGGGCTGTTGAGTGTTGGGGAAGTGGCAAACCCCAGCTCCTTCCCCACCATCTTCCCTGCAGGTCTGGCTCCCAGCCATGAAAGCCAAGGGCTTGGAGATCTCGGGCACCTTCACCCGCCAGGTGGGCTCCATCTCCATGGACCTGCAGCTGACCAACAAGGCCCTGCAGGTCATGACCGACTTCGCCATCCAGTTCAACCGCAACAGGTGAGCTCCCCGGGCCGGCCTTCCAGGAGCCCACGCGGAGCAGGGCCGAGGGCTGCCAGGGGCCTGGCACCTTTTCTCTGGGGAAGGTGGGTCTTCCTCACAGCCGTACCTCAGGCCAGACTTCTCTAGTCTCCCCCCTTAATGTGGACTCCAAGGGACTGAGCAGAGGGGTAGGGTTTCTCCCCCGTTTACTGCCTTACTCCCCGGCCCAAAATCCTCAGCTCCAGCCGAGGAGCTGCCTTTGGCAAACGCCCCATGTGACAGGAGCTTGGAGCCTCTTTTCCAGGCCCGAGTGGCCCCCAGCTTGAGAAGGCTGACGGGGAGGAGGCCTGCCTACCAGCCTCCCCCGTGTGGCAACATTAAACCATCAGGGCCTCTGGGAACGGTGGCTCCTCCAGGCCCCTCACCCCGACCTGGTCCCCACACTGGGCATCGTTGGGGAAGCTCTCCTGTCTGGCTCAGTCACGGTCTCTGTGGACCCGGCCAGCTAGGCCCAGCTCTCTGGGGAGCCCAGGCAGCCTCTCCTGATGATCCTTCTTCCTGAGCGGCTCTAGTGATGAGCAAACTGAGCCTCTAAGAAGTTGACTGAAGGGGCTGCTTCCTCAAGGGAGGGCCTGCGGGCCGGCGGGTCCCAACCCTCTGCCAGACCAGAAGGGGCAGCCGCTCTGCCGCTGAGCCTCACATGGCCCTGGAGGCCACAGAAACACTCCAAGCTCCACAGGGTGGTCCCAGCGGCCACTGGTAACAAACATACTGTACACTAAAAATGTCCTGGGTTCTAGGCCCCGTGCCCAAGGCTCTCAGAGCAGTGTCTCACTTGAGCCACCTGCCAGCCCAGTGAGGTCGGTGGCATTATTCCCCTTCCAGTACATAGTGACGCCTGGACTCAGAGAGGTCACACGTCAGCAGTGGCGGGGCTCCCGGGAAAGCCCACAGTGCTGGGCTACCGCGAGGGCCTGAGCGTCCCTGTGTCATCTCCTGCTGTGTCTCAGGCAGGCCCGATTGCCACTGTGGGCAGAACATGGTTGGGGTCAGACAGCTTAAGCTCTGGATTGTAGCAGTGCCCTTCACCCCAAGGGGTCTGGGCATGGGCCTGCGCGCCGCCCCAAGTCTCTGTCACGAAGCTGGGGGGCTATCCACCTGTCGCTCTTCTTATGCAGATAGGAGCTGGTATCATCAAACGCTCAGTTCACGGCCCCAGTCAGTACTGTGGTGGCATACCATCCCAGAACCTGTGGCAGGGGAACCCCTCACATTTCCAGGGCTCCTCCTGATTTGTCCTCGTGCTGCTTTCGCGAGAAGCAGGGCTTTCCCAAGTGTCTCTGGCCATCGTGTGCCTGGCCGGCTCTGACCCAGACAGTAAAACCTGTGTGTCACGTGGGATGGTCAGCTCCCTCCTGGGAGGTGGGAATTGGCAATAGCGGCTTGGGCAGTCTCACAGTTTCCAGGTTTGAAGAAGCTTACAGGCCCCTGGTATTAGATGGCACTCTCTGAAGGATAGGCTGAGGCCGTGCTCACCTGTGTCTGCCTAGTACCTAGCCCAGTGAGGCAGAGACTGCAGCCACCCTGAGGCTCTGTCCTCCTGTCCACGTGGCCATGGAGGGGCGGAGGGTGGGGGTAGGAGTCTGGCTTCCTGACTTGGACATGGGCCTGGGGTGAGGCAGGCTTACTGGAGAGGCTTCTTACCAACTGCTGCCCCAGCTCTGGGGTCTGAGGAGCCTGCTCCCCTTGCCATCCCCATGGGGACTTCTCTCTCCCCAGCTTTGGCCTGGCCCCTGCAGCTCCCCTCCAGGTTCACGCACCGCTCAGCCCCAACCAGACTGTGGAGATCTCCCTGCCTCTCAACACGGTGGGCTCGGTCATGAAGATGGAGCCTCTGAACAACCTCCAGGTGTGTTCTGAGCAGGACCAATCACCTCGGTCTTTACGCACATGCCCACCCCAGAGGAGGAGCCCGGTGGGAAGGTCTGGGGCCTGCCCTGTGCTGGCAGAGTGCTGTGCCTGTGGAGTCGTGCCCTTGGCCACAGACGTGCCCGGCAGGCCTGATCCGAGGGGACGAAGGGGCTTGGCTCCCAGGCGAGGCGTGTGAGGGAGTCTGCTGAGGTATGGGCACCAGGAGCGGACCCTGCCCGGGGCCTCGGAGGTGGAGCCAAGCACCAGGGACTGACTCAGGCCCCCTGTTTCTAGGTGGCTGTGAAGAACAACATTGACGTCTTCTACTTCAGCACCTTGTACCCGCTGCACATCCTGTTTGTGGAGGACGGGAAGATGGGTGAGTCGGGAAGTCACCCCTGGGGTCCCTGGGATGGATGGATTGGACGGGCTGGCTTTGTCCCATAGCAGGAGCAGAGTCCACGAGTCAGCTGGCTTCTCCGCAGAGGCCTGAGTGAGGGGGCACTTCCAGGGGCCCCCGGGTCTCGTTAGCCCAGCTGTGGCCACCAGGGCAGCATGCCGTGCACTCCTGCTTCTCCAGCTCCGCCCTTCGACCTTGCCTTCATTTGGCCCCTACACAGCTGTCCCCTGAGCCCTCTCAGGTGGCGCAGCCCAGGCCATGCCTCACACCCGGCGCCAGCTCCTGTGCCCTGGCTGGAACCCCTGAGAAGACTCTCCTGGGCCCGGAGGGCTCACTTCCAGCCCGGGGCTAGTGGAGCACTTGGCTCCCTCGCCTCTCAGTCACACCCTGTAACGCAGGCTGACTGCAGAGCCGGCTGCTCGGGGCAGCGCTGGGGGAGGGCAGATGTGGGTGCTGGGGAGGAGAGAGTTCAGGCCCGAGGCAGGAAGCCGGTGTCTTTCAGGGGCAGCATGGGTGGCCACCTCCCAGAGCTGCTGCGGTGGGGCTCATGCCTGTCCTGGGAGTCACAGCAGACCCCCGTCCTGCTCGGTGTTACCGAGCAGCGTCGAGTTTATCAGGGTCCCACCTTTCCTGCCCACCCCCATCCCTAGAGCGGCAGATGTTCCTGGCCACATGGAAGGACATTCCCAACGAGAACGAAGCCCAGTTCCAGATCAGAGACTGCCCCCTCAATGCGGGTAGGACTCCCGAGCACCTCCCCCACCCATCCATTCTGCCCTTCACCGGACCCAGTCCCTCCCCTGTCGCTGACTGAGGGGCCTTCCCACCCCAGAGGCCGCGAGCAGCAGGCTGCAGAGCAGCAACATCTTCACGGTTGCCAAGAGGAACGTGGAGGGTCAGGACATGCTCTACCAGTCCCTGAAGCTGACCAATGGCATCTGGGTGCTGGCGGAGCTGCGCATCCAGCCGGGCAACCCCAACTTCATGGTGAGGCCCCCGCCGCCCTGCTCTGCCAGCCCTGAGGCCTCTACCTCCCTATCCCAGGCAGCCTGTCCTGCCCCACCCCCTCCCAGGCCTGGGGGCAGCTCTGATGGGGGACACTCTAGCCCAGCTAGGCTGGAGTCCTTTTGAGCCTGGTGCCAACTAGCATCAGAATTCTGTCCCTATAAAGGACCTTAGAAAGCTCTCAACTCAGTCCCATCATGTTACCCAGATAAAACACCAAACTGGGTCTCAAAACAGTAAACTGAACTAGAAGATTCTGTAAACAAGGGCCCCGTGAGGCGGCACCGATGACCTAACTGGGAGGAGGCCCCGGCCCTGCCGCCTCTGCCTGCCTGAGCGCCCCCCGGAAGGACAGTGATTCCAAGCAGCCTGCCCTTCCTGGCCTTCGGGGCAGAGCCCAGTCAGGGCATGGCTCCTGTGTAGTGCGTTGTTGTCCTGGAGGCCAGGGTGCTGTTCCAGGCCCCAGAGAGCACCAGGCTTTGCTCTTTCCCCAGCACCCGCGTCTCTGGCGGGCATGGCCCTCCAGTCACTGCTCCCTGGGCCCTGCTGGCGGTGTCGGCTCTGGGGGTGGGTGGGAGCTCGGCAGTGGCTGCGGTGATGGTAATTTCGGTCTCCCTGTGTTTGGTTGCTGCATGTCCACCTTCCCTGCTGGTGCCCGTGGTGCAGGACTTGGAGGTTAGCAGATTGCTCTTCTCTTCCTCTTCCCCCTGCATCCTCCCAGCCACACCTTGCACACCCCGTCTCCCGGCTTGGCTCTGGTGCACCCCTGGCTCTCCTGGCCTCTCCTCACCCTGCTGTCCCCCACATCCAGGCAGACACACATGCAGGCTGCAGGTAGGAGGGCACGCTGCCCTCAGCGGACACCCTGGTGCTTCCCAGTACGCATGGTGTGCACAGAGCCTTTCAGAGGAGCCTGGGGCCCCCAGGGCCACTGCTGCTGATTTCTGGAGCTCCATCTGCCCTCCCCTTCCTAAGTGCACCCTGCAGAAGCAGCGATTCTGGCAGAAGGGTGGTGGCACTTTGTCTCTCCTCTGCCTGTGCTCTCCAGGCTTGTGTTGCAGTTAGAACTGAGGCCAAGTGTCTGCCGTGCCTGCTTCCTGTTCAGGAGGGCAGGAGGACCCCGCGGGCCCCCACCACCTCCCAGAGCAGAAACCTGCTCCCACCAGGCCTCGTGCCTCCTCAGGGACCTCAGTCCCTCATAGACTACTAGAGACCTGGCAGCTCTGCAGGGTGGGGGCCAGGCACTCCCTCACAGCTCAGGCTGCTGATTCACGTTGCTCGCCAGAGGGCGGGGTGGCTGGGCTGACAGCAGGTGTGTGGGCTGCAAGTATATTTGGTCCATACCCGGCTGGCTGTGGCAGCCGCCCCCTCTCCTTCACCACACATCTGCCCCAGTCACACTGCTGCCACCAGGCCACATATGCACACCACACTTCCATCTGGTCCCCACCCTCCCTGCCCTCCCCATGTGCTCCTTCCCAGTCTGGTAAACGACAACCCTGAGTGGAGCCCCGGGAATGAGGCAGCCCTTCTCTCCCCTGCAGCTCTCCCTGAAGTGCCGAGCGCCAGAGGTGTCCCAGCACGTGTGCCAGGCCTATGAGACCATCCTCAAGAACTGAGGCCCCGGCCAGAGCCTGCCCCAGCCTTCTGCCAGCCCACTGAGGAGCTCCCTGCGGGGTGACGGCGCCTCCTCCCAGGAGGGGCCTGGCATGGCTCCTAGTCACCCACAGGGCTGCCTGCTCCTGAGGGCAGGGCCTACCTGGTTCCTCCGGGCAGGGCGGCACCCTTCCTGGAATGAAACCTCCGTGTGCCCCTGAGCTGGGAGGCTCCCCTCTTCCATTGCTGCTGACATTTAGGGTCAATGAGGAGGGGACCGAAGGAGACAGAGACAGAGCAGTCACAGAAGCTGGACAGGGTGACCCAGCATTCTCTTTCTTTTTCTGATACCTGAGGACAGGTACAGGGGCTCCTTTCTCAGGCTCCCAGCCTGGGAAACACCCTGCCCCTCAGTCTCTCTTAGGTTGGTGTGAACAGCCCTCCCCCATAGCCCACCCTCGTGGGATGGGCCCTTCCAGGCTGTCCCGGTGCATGGGGAGGGTCCCCTTGGTACCGGGAGAGCTGCTCTGTCAGTCTGCGGTTCCCAGGACCTGCAACCCCACCCTCTTTCTCCCTGCGTCCACCCAGCCTGGGGCCCAGCGGTCACATCAGCTGAGCCGCGGTCTCCTGAGAGCCCACCTGCATGGGGAAGACCAGGCAGACGCTCCCAGAGGCTCTGCCCAGGCTCCTGCTCCCCTGGCAGTTGCGCACACCCCCGCCCCCACCCACTTGCCCCTCTTGCCCCTGAGGACCGTCACTGCCTATGATACATTCCTCGGTGTGCCCTGGGCTCCCAGCAGAGACAGGGCTGAGGGATGGGAAATGCAGGCAGACTGGGTTTGCCCTGTCCAGGGTTTCTGTGGGATTTCTCCTTAGTGTCTGCTTCCCTCCTCCTGGCCTTCCAGGTGTCGGCACTGCCCGGCAGAGCATTAGGTTCTCCTGTTACCGCTGTTTAATAATAAAGATTCTGCTTTTGGCAATCATGGCCACTTTTTTCCCTTTCCACCAGATGTCGGAATTGAAAACTGCCTCCAAGTGGTTGAGGATGGTTTTCCGAGCCCTGCTATCTAATATATATATACATATATACATATATATATATATAAATAGAGACTATATATTGTATGTTTACTCTTATTTTCAAAAGAGAAAGTGAATAAAAACGATGACATCAAGCCTGTCCCTGGCCAGTGTGTCAGGTCCTGCCTGAGGCTCTTCTGGTCGGGTCTGGGGCCCCCTGGAGTCCAGGGTCAAGCCCTTGAGCTGTGCGCCCAGCCCCTCCCCCCACCCCCACCCCGGGACTCTGAGGACAGTGTGCTTCCCTCCGCCCTGCCCTTAAATACTGGTCTCCCTGGCACCTCTCCCACCCTGGATCCCAGCGCTACACCAGCAGACTCCGTCTGGCCTTTTGATGTTGGCCTTTTGATGTTCCTTTGGTTTTCCTCAGCGCCCTGCCGTCAGGGAAACTGCTGGGAGCGGCTTTGGGGGAGAGGGCTCTGGCAGGCAGGCTGAGCGCCAGGCCTGTCTGGGCAGACAGCTCGCCACCCTGCAATTGCAGCTGGCTGAGTGTGGCACTAAGCTGACAGCCACCCAGCTGCCACCAAGGACTCGCCATGTGGCCCTGGTCCTGGCAGTGACCTGGCTGTCCAGGGAGGGCAGCCAGTCCCTGGGCAGGGCTTCAGCGGCAGAGCTGCCTGTGGGTCCTCGTGCCTCATGGCTGGTAGGCCTTTGGCCTGCTTCTGGGAAAGGAACAGCCCAGGTGCCTCTAGCCTGTTTCAGCCCTAGCCACTCCCTGCGCCCTGCCCACCTCTGATGTGGGGCTGCCTTCCCAGCTGCCCTCGGACCAGGCATTGGCAGGGGCATCTGGCCCTCCACTCCCCCACCTCTGACCCCTGGGTATTGCCATACTGTCCTGGGGACCACAGAGCCTAGGCCCTGGATTGCAGAGCCCTAGTTCCCATGTCACCTGAAAGTCCCAGGCTCCGAAGGCCCTGCACAAACGCAGCTGGAGTTCCCCCTGGCTGTGGACTAGAGGAGCAGGGCTTTGAGCCCTTGAGGAGAGAGACTCTTACCCTGGCCTGCCCTGCGGCCTGCTGCCTCTGACACTTGACATGCTGGAGGCCCGCTTCCACACACACGCCCTGTGAGTACACAGCCGGCTCAGCCCCCAGGGCCGCACCCTCCGCCACTGAGGGCAGAGGAGTGGGAGCGTCCGCCCGTTCCCAGTGGGGTGATGACAGCGACTTCAGGCCCAGGGCTAAGCCCCCGGGGTGAGGTGAAGAGCTGGTGAGAAAGGCTGGCCTGGTAGGGCAGAGCACCTTGGACAGTCACCGAACATCCTGGGTTTGCCCTCCCAAGTCAACCTGTGGCTAGGCCGCAGCAGTTGTGGGTGGGACCTTACTGTGATTTTGCCCTCTCCCACCCACACAGTGCCCAGCATGATGGGACCCAGCAGTCCTCATATACCTGGGGAGAAACCGAGGCAGAGACAGCATGCTCACTCCCAGTTCCCTGAGCCTGGGCTTGACCACATAACTGCATCAGGAAAGCATGCACCCAGGGCCACCATCGGAGGCCCCAGGCTTTGGAAGTGCCTCAGGGAACCTCCAGTCTGCGTCCTCAGCTTCCTGCCCCTCACCTCAGTGGGAATCCATCACGTGCTTCCTGCCCTCTCTGGGCACTGCCTGGCCCTGGTGCCCTCAGGCCTCCGCAGGCTCAGGGCCTGCTGCTTCTCAGGGGCCTTTGTGTCCGCAGAAGACTCCTCAGTGTTCTGGGCCCTCCCAGCCACGTGGGGAACACAGCAGCAGCCAGGTATTTCTGGGACGTCCAGTGTAACCCCGGGGGGGCCTGACGGGTGCCCCCGTGTGCCAGCCACTGTACTACGTGGCTTCCTTCATTTACTTTTTTAACAGGGTTTCACTTTACACTTTTTTAATCTTTAGTTAGTGTTCTGCTATGTTTCTGTGTGTTGTCTTACGGAGTGATTCTGGCCCACGGTAAGGTGAGCCACACAAAGGACTGAGGTCTGTCTCCCACCCTTCCCTGGTCCTTTTTTTTTTATTTTTTGTTTATTGATTTGAGAGAGAAATACCAACTTGTTGTTCCGCCTATTTAGGCATCCACTGGTTGATTCCTGTATGTGCCCTGACAGGCACAGAACCCACAGCCTTGTCGTACAGGGACGACCCTCGAACAAACTGAACCCCCTGGCCAGAGCCCACCCTCTCCTGCTTCTTAGTTTCCCTCCGTAGAGGCAAACTTTGTTGTAGATTTTGGTTTTCTCCCAGGAATGTTTTGTCCGTGTAGGTAAGCAAGTCCACAGAGATGCTCACCAAACACGTGGCAGCGCGCTGGAGACACTGCCAGGACTTTGCCTTTCCTGCCTCTCCGTGCAGACGGGCCCACGTCAGCACCCCGGCCCTGCAGCCAGTGCCGCTGGGCGGAGGCGATTCGGCCGTTCCCATCTGCTGCTGTGCTGAGAACCGCCCGTGAATACCTTCCCACGCGTCCTTGTCAAGGGCACGCACGCAGCTGCGGGATCTAGCCCCAGAGGTACCGGACCAGAGGGTGTACTCATTTTACATTTTAATTCTGGTTTCGAAAAGGAAATGCATTCACATTGTTCAACACCCAAAAGGATAGAAGTGAAAGCTTTTTCTCTTTTCTTGCCCCACAGGGAACCAATATTACCTCCTAAAGAGACTCATTAATGTCTAATATGGCTTTTTTTTCCTTTTATATACCAATGGTAGCTTGGAATACACACCATTCTGCACCTTACATCTTGGAGACTTTTCCACTATCATTGCATCATAGAGGGAGTCCAGCACGACAGCTGTGTGATTTCCCAGTGAGCGGAGGTGCCATCCTGAACCAGGACCCCCAAGATGTCCCTTGAGTGGTGTCCACAGTGTTGCTGGTACAATTGATACTGCAAAGAACATTCATTTTCATAGATTAATAAGTTCCTGAGATGGAAATTGCTGGGTCAGCCCTGGCTGGTGTAGTTCAGTGGATTGAGCGCGGGCTGTGAACCAAAGGGTTGCGAGTCCGATTCCCAGTCGGGGCATATGCCTGGGTTGTGGGCCAGGTCCCCAGTAGGGGCCACATGAGAGGCGACCACCCATTGATATTTCTCTCCCTCTCTTTCTCCCTCCCTTCCCCTCTCTAAAAATAAATAAATAAAATCTTTAAAAAAAGAAAGAAATTGCTGGGTCAAAGGTAGGTTCATCCGTTATTTTGATAGCTGTTGCTAAAACTTCTCCAACCGACATTCCCACCAGCCAGGACTGAGATGTCTCTCCCCTGCGCCCTCACAGACTCAGTATACGGATGTGTGCCAAACTGACGGGTGAGACATTGTATCTTACTGTGTTTCGAGCATGCCTCTGTTCCTGTGTGTCTGAGCCATTTATATATCCTTTTCCACAAGCTGTCTTCATCCTTTTTGCCCACTCTTCTTTATGGTTATCAGTCCCTTTCTATTTCTCCCCATTGTGTTACTGCTTTTTACTTTGCCTTGCTGAAGTTGTTTTTATGTAGTCTTCTTTTAATCTCTTCTTGTTTCTAGTGCTTACCTGATCTTAGTGTTTGTGTTTCGATCCTGTTCCATCTGGGCTTTATGTCAGAGACGAGGTTGGGATCCAACTTCCTCTTTCCCCAGATGGTTACCCAGTCGTCTCCTCACCCTGTACTGAATAATTCATCTTCTCCCCACAGATCAAAATGTCATTTTATCACACACTAAATATATATGAGCGCTTCTGTGGGTCTGCTCTGTACCAGAGAATTTGTCTATTCATGAGCCCCTGCACTTTTTGAAAATGTATTGCATCTTTATATTTTCATAATTTATGTTCCCCTCTTATTTTCCTTCTTTGCTCCATTTGAATTTTAAAAGTAGTTTCTTTTAAAAAATACTGATGGTAATATTTTTATTTAGATTATATCAAATATTTATATTAACTGATGGAGAATTGACATCCTTATGATGATGTCGATACTAATATTAATTTCTTATCCAAATACAGATGTGGATGCCTTTCCATTGGTTCATGCCTCCTTTGATGTCTCTTTGTAATATTTTAAGTTTTCTTCATTAAAAGTTCTTGCATGCATATTCATTCTTTTTAAATTGTTTTATTATAATGGCATACGACATTGTATTAGTTTCAGGTGCACAGCATAGTGACTCAGTATTTACGTACCTTACGATGTGGTCGTCACACTGATTCTAGTAGCCATCTGTCACTGTGCAAAGTTGTCACAATATTACTGACTGTACCGATTTATTCTTGCATTGGTTCGAGTGTTGTCTTTCTCATTTTTTAAATGCTTCGATTACAGTTGACATAATTGTATTAGTTCCAGGTGTACTCCTCAGTGATTAGACATTACACAGCTAATTAAGTGATCATCCTGATAAATCTCACACTCATCTGACGCCATGCACAGCTATTACAATATTATTGACTCCATTCCCTGTGCTGGCTTTCCATCCCCCAGACTGTTCCATGACTGCCAGTCTTGCTTCCTAATCCCCTCACCTTTCTCACCCCCTCCCCCAGTCCCCTCCCACCTGGGACACATCAAAATGTTCTATTTCTGTTCTGCTTTTTTGTTTATGTTTTAGATTCAATTGTTAATAGATATGTATTATTGCCATTTTATTGTTCATATTTCTTCTTCTTCTTCTTCTTCAAGAAGACTCTAACATTTTATATAATGCTGGTTTGGTGATGATGGACTCCGTTAGCTTTTTCTTGTCTGAGAAGCTCTTTATCTGTCCTTTGATTCTAAATGATAGCTTTGCTGGGTAGAGCTTTTTTTTTTTTTGCTTCTTTTTTATAAATGGCTCTTTTTCATTCTTTTCTATATGTAATATATTTGTGATCTAAATATATATTTATAAACATATAAAATGTAAACATCGGAATAATATAAAATAACTCAAATTATATAATACATAATTTTTCTTTTTTAAATTGACTGGAGAGAGAGAAACACTGATTTGCTGTTCTGCTCATTGATGCGTTCATTGGGTGCTTCTTGTGTGCACCCTGACCGGGGATCGAACCCACAACCTTGGCGTATCAGGCCGACACTCTAACCAACTGAGCTACCCAGCCAGGGCCTGTAATGCATCAGTTTTCAACAGAACTGCAGACCTGCTTCAGGTTTCACTCGTTTTCCCATCATGCCCTCCTCTGTCCCTGGACCCCACCTTCCTTTTGGTTGCGTGTCTCCGGAGTCCCCTCTGCTCTGTGACAGGTTCCCAGACTGTCTTTGTTTTTCATGACCTTAACAATTTCGAGGGGTACTGGTCAGATAATTTGTAGACAATTCAGTTTGTCTGATGTTCTTCTCAGGGTGAAATGGGAGTTTCTAAGAAGAAGACCAGCCCTGGGTGGTGTGGCTCAGTGGATTGAGCACCAGCCTGTGAACCAAAGGGTTGCCGGTTCGATTCCCAGTCAGGGCACAAGCCTGGGTTGTGGGCTGGGCCCCCAGTTGGAGGCGTGTGAGAGGCAATCATTTGATGTATCCCTCACACATTGGTTTCTCTCCCTCTCTTTCTCCTTCCCTTCCCCCCTCTCTAAAAATAAATAAATAAAATCTGTAAAAAGAAGACCCAAGTGGTGCCCTTCTCATCACATCACCTCAGGGGTACCTGCCATCGACATGAGTTATCACTGTGCCATCAGCCTGAGTCACTTGGCCAAGGCGGTGTTTACAGCGTGTCTGCTGTTAAGGTGCTTTCTCCCCGCCTGCGCCCTGTCCTCTGGCAGCCAGTCGCTGAGCGCAGCCTACACCCAGGCAATAGCGCGGGGGCAGGGAGTCGCTGCATAAATTATTTGGTATTCTGTGAGGAAGATTTGTTTCTTCTCCCACACTTATTTCTGAAATGATGTATATTAGTTTGGAGTCACATTTATTTTATAATTTTGGTTTAAGGCAAAACCACATTCCTTTTTCCTTAAACTGTGTCAGCTTTGGCCACTGGGAGCTCTGTCAGGCAGGTTCCGTGTCCCTTTGACATGCCACCATCCTTGTGTTCCTCTTGCAGCTTCCTTACTCTCTGGCACTCCAAGATGCCCTCAGCTCATCCCATATTGTCCTGCCCCAACCCTAGCATCGGCCATTTTTCTCCAAGGAGTCTGGTTCATTTACCAGCGAGCAGCATTCGAAACCAAGATCTGGGTGCTGGGTGTCCGTGTTGCCCCCGGGGTGGCTCTTCCAGGCTCTCTCGGCCGGCGTACTAGGAATGCCTGCGTGCACATCCACCCGAGTGTACAGACATGCCCCTCCATTATGTTTTATGACCTGCATATAAAAATGAAATGCTGCCCTGGCTGGTGTGGCTCAGTGGACTGAGTGCCAGCCGGTGAACCAAAAGCTCGCCACTTCTATTCCCAGGCAGGGCACACGCCTGGGTTGCAGGCCAGGTCCCCAGCTGGGGGATGCGAGAGGCAACCAGTCGATCCATGTGTCTCTCATACATGATGTTTCTCTCCCTCTTTTTCTCCCTCTCTTCTCCTCCCTCTAAAAATAAAATCTGAAATTAAAAAATTGTTTTATATGCACAAATTCTGTCCCCTGCAGCCTTGCTAAACTGTCGTTTCTCCCTTTGTGTCATCTCATTCAGTCGCACAACGACGCTATGAAGATAAGACTGTTAGGATCCCTTGAAAGGGAAGGAACTGAGGCTCGGAGAGTCTAAGTAACTCTCACAGATGGTCCACCCCGGGAGGGGCTCTCACTTCGGAGGCAGGAAGCCCTGTCTGCCCCGCCTCCTTGTGTCCCGAGGGCTGTAGACCCTGCTGGCCTCAGGGGGCTGACCAGTTACACTCGACGGGCAGCGGCGCTGTGGTAGTGACCAAGGACCCACGATAGGCCAGGCATCCGTGTGGTTGGGGTAATCCCCATTCAGGGTCTGGGACAAGAGGCGTGGAGCTGTAATTCATGGTCAGCATAGACCATGATTAATGGTCAGTGAGCGGCCCAGAAGACTGGGCCAGAGGAGTCCAGAGCAAATGCCGCTGGAGGCTGGATGCAATCCAGGGAAGGGCTGGAACGAGGCCAGTCAGGAAGAGGCTGTGTGGCAAAGGCTGGGACATGGGGTGGTGGGTGCCCAGCTGGCTGGCTTTAGGTGGCTTTTGGCAATGAACTGGGGGACGCAAATTCCTCACAGTGCCTGTCCCTGGCTAGGCCCTCTCAGAACCACCCCTCAGTCCATCCCACTTTATGTGGCTAATCCTCTAGGGCTCAGCTTAGGTGTGTCATCAGGTCCTTCCTGAACCCCCATCCTTGGGCAGGCTGGGTCCCATCAGCCCCCTGGGCCTGAGCCAGCCCAGTGCTCCTGTCCCCACCTGTCTGTGCCTGGCTGTATGTCTGTCGCCCTCAGCAGCCACGGAGGGTGGGTCTGGTGCCCAGCACTCAGTCCTTGGTGCTGAAGGAGCACATACATGGATGCTTGGTGGGTGCTCCATGGAGCACTGCAGGGGAGGATGAGAGTGAGGCGCACAGGAGGGGTGCTGCAGCAGACAGCAGCCGGGCTGCCTCTCCTTTGGGAAGGAGGGAAGGAGGGAGGGATCAATGAGAGAAAATCTGAAATTTACATCCCAGGCAGACAGGCGGCCCAAGGTCTCCAGCTGAGTGGGGCAACAGCTGCTCACTCCTGTCACTGCTTAGCTCATCCCCCCTGCTGAGAGGCTCTTCCTCAAAGTCCCTCCCCACAGGGCCACAGATGACCTGCTCCTGAAGGCCCCCTAGCCCCTGGGCCCAGATGAAGTTGGGCTCCTCAGGAAGTCAGGCTTGGTGGCTCCGGGTCCTGGGTTCCAGTACCTGTGCTGCCACTTTCCTTCTGGACAATGTTGGGCAAATCACGGCATCCCTCTGAGCCTCACTGAGCACACAGCTATGGGTCAGGGCTTGGCACACCACTGGCCCTTCAGAAATAGCAGCTGCTGCTGGCGATGCTGTTGGAAGGGTTTCCTAGGGAATGTGTCACCCCTGCAGAGTGTGTGGGGCTTCGTGGGAACGTTAGGACATCCCCTGCTCTGAGTGTGCTCCATCATTCCGAAACCACACACTGAGGAACCACACTGGGACCTGGAGATGCCCCCCACCCCACCAGCCCCGGTGGCTGCTCCTGAACAAGCCCCGCCCGAGAAGGCACCCCAGAAGGGTGGGCAGGAGTGAGAAGAGAGGGTGGTCCAGGCAGGGGAGAGGCCCCACTGAAGGCCTTTAGGAAGACTAGCCTGATGGGAGTGAGCCCCACACCCTGCCGAGCACCAAACAGGAAGGGAGCCTTGTCTATTGACTCCCTGCCTTGTTGCGCAAAGGCAATGAGGTGGCTCACAAAAACCAGTAGCCTGAAAAGTTCCAGAGTGACAGGGGGAATTGGGTGACGGGAAAAATCACGGCAGGAAAGGAAGACAAAGCCAGGAGTCGCCACTCACTGGGCCTGAAGACCTGAAACAACTGCTGAAGGCAGTCACAAACCTGCCTCTGAGCTCCCTACTGGCTGAGGAGAAAAGGGAAAACAGGCCCAGCTCCCTGACCCACCGTGGGAGGATGCAAACACACCCCGCGCTCTGAAGAAACACCCTGGTTGCCCTCATCGGCTCCCTGGAGGCTGCGCCCTCCCCACTTCAGGGTTTAGCTCCTAGTCCTGCCTCCACTTCCCCCAGGCTGAGGTGTGCACGTCTGTGTGCTCACAGTTTCTAGATCCCATGTATTCTGGAACCTTCTCTCCTAAAATAGGACTTTCCCCCCCTTCCTTTTTAAAATCCGTCTCAGCATCTGGGCACGCAGTAGGTGAAACCCTTGGTCAGTGCAGAAACAGGAAAGAGTGCCTTTCACCCAGCACCTGCGTCTGGCCGGAGAAGTGGGAGCCCCCTCTCAGGCAGGAGGCAGGCGGAGGAGAGGGCCTCTGGGCAAACCCAGACTTGCCGAGCCTGATGGGGAAGGAACTTCCACCGGCTCCGGGGAGGGAGGACTGGGGCTTTGAGGTAGCTACAGGTGGAGGGAGACTCAGGTAGAAAATTTGGCTTCAGCAGTGGCAGAGGTGGCGGCAACCGATTTCTAAATCTTTCAGCTTCGTTTGGGCAGGGATCTGCACGGAGCTGCTGCGTGACCTGGTGCGTGCTGGGCTCCGCACCCTCTGCCCCGCCCTCCCTCGATGATTGCCGTTTGACACATTCTGCAGCGCTGACCATTTACTTCTGCGGGCAGAGGAAGGCGGGAGGGCCCCTCAGAGGAGACCACCTCGCTGCTAGTCAGCGGTCACCCACTGCCCCTCAACTTTGGAGAGTGCTCTTGATTAAACGGAGATTCCAGGCTGAGGCTGCAGATTCAGGAATCACTTGCCTAAATGCTTAGCCAAGGGCCCAGCCCTATAGTAGGTTCTCAAGAAATGATGTCTGCTTTTGATGGATGCGGAGCAGAGAGCCAGCGCAGTGCGGAGACGCGCCCAAGGTCACACAGCTGGGGCCGTGCCGCGTCCGACCCAGGGTGGCCCGAGTCCAGCGGGCCGGGGTTTGCCTGAAACCAGCTCCGGGGAGCGGTGTAAGGAGGAGCGGACGCGGACGTGGGCGAGAAGGGCTTCTATTTTTGAGCGGATGAGAGGAGCGCGGTGCGCGGAGAGAGCTGGTCCCTCCCCGGGCTCCCAGCGCCCCAGTCACCTTCCCGCGACCCTTCCCGGGAGGGGCGTCCCCGGCGAGTAGGGGGAGGTGGGAGGGGCAGCAGGCGGTTACCTCATCGGCTCGCTCGCGCCGCCGGCTGGGGCGGCGATTCCAGGCACCGGAGCGAGAGAAGGACGGAGGGATCGCGGCGCCAAGAGGCAGCACCGGCCCCGGCGCCCCGCTCCACTGCGGGACCCTCGCGGCGAGGAGGTCGGATCTCAGGGCTGCGCGCTGCCGGCGGCGCCTCCAGTCGCGCTGCCGGGCGGGGGCCGTGTCTGCGCGCGGCGCGTCGGGTCTGTTCTCTCGGAGCTTCGGCACCCGCCGGAGCTGCTCGCGCGCCCGTCGTCGGCCTGCTCGGCTGTCTGTCTGACCTCCCGCCTCCAGCTCAGTCCTCTGGCCTGGTCTCTCCCGGCCCCGGCTGCTCCAGCGGGCGATGAGGAGCGCGGTGGGGCCGGGGCACACCCGGCAGGGCGCGCGGGGCGCACGGAGCGGCACCGGCCCATGAGGCTTCCCAGCGCGGGGCGCGGCAGCGCGCGCCGGCCATGGGGGGCAGCCTGCGGGTGGCCGTACTGGGGGCCCCGGGAGTGGGCAAGACGGCCATCATCCGCCAGTTCCTGTTCGGCGACTACCCGGAGCGCCACCAGCCCACGGATGGGCCGCGCCTCTACCGGCCCGCGGTGCTGCTCGACGGCGCCGTCTACGACCTGAGCATCCGCGACGGTGATGGCGCTGGACCCGGTCAGAGCCCCAGGGGTCTAGAGGTAGAGGCTCGAGGGTCGAAGAGGGGCGTGTCAGTGTGTGTGTGGAGGCGGTGTACACCAGTGTGTCCGCGTGGGCAGCCCCAGCGTGCCCACCCGTGTGCACGGATTGAAGGATGAATGCGTGTCCTGGTGTTTGTGTGTCTCACCCTTCTTGCTTGCCTGGAGGTGCACAAGACCAGGCCCAAGGCTGGGCGATTTTACAAAGTGTTTCTTTCTCGAGTAAGTGCCTCTGTATTTGCCTGCCTCCGCTGGTGGGTCTGGATTAGTGCGTGGTGGAGCATAGTCGTGCCTCCCCCAGGGGTGAGCGTTGTGAATTTGGGGCCTTGAATAGAGCTGCATTGGGAAAGTTGGGGCCAGACACAGGGATGTACTTTCTTGGGGTGGAGGTGTCATTCTCTGCTCCCTCATTTCTGTGAGCTGAAGGAAAGACTTGTGCAGGAATTCATGTACAGTCCAGGACAGACATTGAATCCATGGAGCTGGGTGCCTTGGAGAGGTGAAGAGGCAAGAGCAGGCAGGATTAAGCAGGGTTTCCAGGAGGGGTGGCATTTGGGCTGAAATGAGTGAAGTTTTGATGAAGTGACAAAAACATTCCAGGTGGAAATAAAATAATGTGTTTAGACCTGGAGACCTAAACGTTTGCAGCTGCCCACAACAGGCCCCGTGCTTTGGAATTAGTTTTAGGAGTGGTAGTAACCAGCCAGAGCGTGCAGGGAGGGGAGGGGCCTGACCGAGTTGAAAGCTGGAAAGGAGGAAACTAGAGGGTAGGCAGAGAGGAGGCCTAGAGTGAAGTAGGGCTGGTGGCTGACCAACTTCAGGCACGGTTTGGAAATTTTTATCCAGGTGGCCATGAGGACGGTCGGGCCCAGGGAACTCGGGGGGACAGGGCTAACAGAGGAGGATGGGGACCACCGAGGTCTGAGGATGAACTGTGGGTTTAGCGTCAGGACCCCTGCAGAAGGTCGGGGCGCAGCGTAGAAGAGTGGGGAAAGGGCGCCGGCAAACCCCAGCATCCCACCCCCAGGAGTGGCCAGACCCCAAGGACTGGAGCCTGCAGGACACGGACGCCTTTGTGCTCGTCTATGACATCTGCAGCCCGGACAGCTTTGACTATGTGAAGGTGCTGCGGCAGCGGATTGCAGAGACCAGGTGAGGATGAGAGGATGCAGCTGGATTGAGGGGTGGGGGTGGGGGGGTGGGGAGAAGGGGAGCTTTTGCCAGTTTGGTCAGGCCTTTGTCTGAAGGGAGTGAGTGGGTTCTTTAGCCATGTGGGCCTGGTCTCAGGCTTGCTGAGCCAGGCCTTTGTCTATGGGAAGGTCTTTGGCCCACACGGGTCTGGTGTTTGCTGGGGTGTGTCTGGCCGCAGGAGAGGATGCTCTTGAGTGTATAAGCTCACTGGGGGAATTACCACGGCGTCCTTAGCACCATGGCCCTCATTCCCATCTGGCCCCCAGGCCGGCAGGTGCGCCCGAGGCACCCATCCTCGTGGTAGGCAACAAGCGGGACCGGCAACGGCAGCGCTTTGGCCCTAGGCGTGCACTGGCTGCCCTGGTTCGCAGGGGCTGGCGCTGCGGCTACCTCGAGTGCTCAGCTAAGTACAATTGGCACGTGCTGCGTCTCTTTCGCGAGCTGCTACGCTGTGCTCTGGTGCGCGCGCGGCCTGCACACCCGGCCCTGCGCCTACAGGGGGCGTTGCATCCCGCACGCTGCAGCCTCATGTGACCAAAGTGGACCTTGACTCCAATCGGGAACGGCCAATTTTGACTGGAACAACCGGGGACCGGGACTGGATGAATTTGCCAACTATTTTCGGATTGGACAGGACAATCTCCTCTCTGATTGGATGAGGAAAGCTCCCACCCTGTCTCCTGGAGGACAACAGGCCTCTCTTTGAATCTGATTGGACCCAGCCAGGCCCCATTCGGACAAGATCAGTCTTTTCTGGGAATATGGAGTCACGATCTCATTGCATGGAAGGGACTTGACTATGAATCTGATTGGAAGCTCTCAGACTGCTTCTGGAGCCTTACCAGACAAAATCCTAAGTCGTATATCTCAGGAGATAATAAAGGGGGGAAACAATTCAAGTGCACCTGGCATTTCTGGGATGGACAGGGTAGTAGTCATAAGTCTAGAAACAGGCTGCCAGGCTTTGCCCCCAACAGCCAACTCCAGAATCTCAACACATAACAAGGCCCCCAAAAGGGTGTGATGGCCCCAAGGATGAGTCCCCAAGAAGCAGACACAAGTGGCTGGAACAAAACTTTACTATCAGGCTCTGCAGGGCCACAGGACCTCAGGAAGGTTTTCACTGGGCTGGCCCAGCCTCCTCTAAGGCATTCAATAATATTAGTAATTAAATAGCAACACTGATCCCCCAATCGGAATGTACAACAGAGGTCCCATTGTGCCATGTGGTCCTAAGGGGTCTGGTCCCATGAGGTCTGGTTCCCAAGAGGTGCAAGGGTGGGGGTGTTCCCTGATGCAGAGGGGTTAAGGCCACAAAGGAAGAGGAGGGGGAAGTGGGGCCTGGGGGCAGCTGGGCTGGTCCGTTACATCCAGGAATCTGGCTCAGCCCTTGGGCTGACCGAATGCAAGGCATGCCAGGCCCCAGGCACCGTGGGTCCAGATGGGCGGCGCGGGCCCCTAGGTGTGGGGATTCGTGAGGGTTTTCGGTCTGGCTGTGAGTCCATCCGGCCCCGCGCCCAGGTCCTCGGGGGCTCAGGGCCAGCCAGGTGGCTCCCAGCTGCATCTGGAAGCCCCCCCACAGCAGGGCAGGGGCCACCTTCATCGGAAGAGCTGGACAGGGCTGGACCTCGGCACCCAGGCAGCCCATTGGCCATCCGGCCAGAGTCCCCCGGTTGGCCACACTTGCCACCCAGGATGCTGAGGGACGAAGAGGAGGAGCTGGTGGAACAGTAGGCTGAGTCGGGAGCTGGAGGGTCTGGGGCCCGAGCCAGGTCAGGGGCTGGTCCAGGGGGTGTCCCCCCAGCAGCAGCCTCAAGGGCTCGGGCATTGGCCAGGAACTCCTCTTCCAGGCGCCTGAACAGCTGCTGCTCATGCTGCGGATCAAGCTGCAGGGGGGTGCGGAAGACACTGGCCGGTGTGGTGCCCAGCTCTGGACTGGGGCTGGGGACCCGGGGAGGCCGGGGCGCTGCAGGGCTGCAGGCACGGGGAGTACGGGGGCTGCTCCTGCCGGAGCCCCCACTGCCCCTACCCCGTGGCACCCACGAGTGCTGCCCATCTCGGTCCCTACGCACAAGCAGCACAGCATGCTCCTCGCGGCTCTGGCTCCGGGCCCTTCGGGCAGGACTAGGGGTGGACAGCTGGGCTCTCCTGCCTCCTGGGGCCTCGCGGGTCCGACCCCGATCTAGCTGATCTAGCTGGTCTCGGGACTGGCTTCGAGGGGCAGGTGGCCGTCGCGGGGAAGCTGGGGTGCCTGTGGTGAGCCGCCGGCTAGGCCGTTCCCTCCGGGGGCCAGTGCTTGAGTCATCACTTCGGGCACCAAGTGGGCCGCTCTGGGCTGAGGAGGCTGAAGAATCGCTGTCCCCAGAGTAGCGTCGAGAGCGGGGATGAGGGGGCAGTGAATCCCGGGCCCTGGGCAGGGGAACGAAAAGAGAAATGAGGCATGACGGAAAGAGGACCGGCATGCAGAAAGGGTAGGGAGAGGAAGAAGCAGGTTTGTGGTTGATGGGGGTGGGGAAGGCACCTGTGGTACTGTGGGGGGTTTTGGTGGGGGTTGTCAAGGGCTTCTGTCTGTCCTGGGGACTTCCAGGGAGAAGTGAGACTCTGCAGCAGCTTCCCATAGCCAGGGTCCCTACCCCCACAGCTACCCCAAGGCAGCGGAGGAAGCAAGGCCTCTGGGGCCCTAAGCTCCCCCTCCTGAGCCCTTCTGTTTCCTGGGCAGGCCAGAGGGAAGCAGGGTTGGACTGGCTGCCACCCAGCCCCAGGGCCCGCCCCAGCTGTGTTGTTAGTTTGGTTGGGTTGCCATGGAGATGGGAAGCTAGGCCTGCCCCCACCCACGGGAACTATTCCCAGGGTGTGAGTCACTCTGGAGCACAAGCTCCTCTATCCAGGACAGGGCAGACGTCCCCACCCCCACCCTCTAGACCCCTCACCTCCATGCTGTCCTGCCTCTCACCTGAGTGAGGTCTCAGGCCCCTCCTTTGAACTTCGTAAGCTGGTGGGTGTCACCTCTGGCCGGGAGCCTCGCCGCTCACCCCCTGGGGTTGGGCTACCAGCTCGGGGGCTGGGGATGGGTGACCCCCTCTGGGGGGAGAAGGTTTGGGTCCTCGGCTGGGGTGGGCGGTGCGCTGCAGGGAGAAGACAGGTGGCCTGTGGGCTGTGGAGCCAGAGATGAGCCCCTGCCCACCTGCCCCTGCCCAGGGCACTAACCTGCGGAGGAGCAGCGGCAAGGGTCGTGCTTGTCTAGGTAGTGCTCCAGCGTGTCCCAGCCGCCACCCACTCGAACCATCACATGGCTCCTCAGCACCTGTGGGAGCCCGGCAGGTCACAGCCTGTCCCGTAGGTTGGCAGCCCACCCCATTGGCTGCCGCCTGTGGGTAGCCCCCCACTCTTACCCGTACAAAGATAAGCAGGCTGGAGTCTCCCACGCGGTACTTCCCCTCTGAGACCTTGATCATGGGAAACTGGTCTGGGCAGGTGCAGCGGCCCAAGATCTCCCTCACCTGAGGCCAGACAGGAATGGCTGGAGGTCAGGGGTTAAGTCCCTCCCACCTCCGGGAGCATGACGTCAGCCACTCTAGGGTCGGGAGGAAGGAAGTCCTTCCAGGGAATGGGGGCATGACTGTGTTGCCCCAGACTTGGTACAACCTCTACACTTGACCTTTCACCAGCTCTCCTTCCCCTTTCACTGTGAGGGGCAAGGAGAACCAGACGGTAGGGTGGTGGTCAGGTCAGGACCTGGGGCCCTGACGAGGCACATTCCCAAAGCCTCTGAGCCTGGGGGCACCCTGCAGCCATGCTCACTCTCCCTTCACCCACTTCACAGACATGGAGACTGAGGCCCAGAGGGAGGCCAGGTCCTGGGAGGAGGCAGGTCCTCGGGGCTCACAGTACACTGAAGCAGGCGTGCCACAGACACACCAACATGCATGCTCAGGCCACCTGCCTGTTGAGCATATATCTGCCCACATGTCCCTTCACGCCCGAGGTGCCAGGCTGGCTGTGCGGGCAGCTCCGCCTACCTCTCCGCCCACCCACAGCGGAGCTGGAGGAAATGAGCAGGTGAAGCCTTGGGTGACCCTGGCCCAGGACAGGGGTGGGTGGGGTGGCAACCTCTGCCCACGCCATCCGGCTATCCCCCTCCAGGACAGGCACATCATAGCCCTAACCCCTTGATAAGAAGGAAACTCTAGGCCTGGCTGCGGGGGTGTCAGGGACACGTAGGTCCCGGGAGAAGGAGGAGGGAGCTGGGGGCATGATCTGGCATCTCCTGTGTTCAGAGTGAAACTAATGCCCTAGCTCCCGGCAGTGATAGCAGCTCTGGGCTTGGCTTCCCAGATAAATGATGTGCGTGGGGCCCTGGGAGCTTCCTTAGGCACTGCTGAGTACCTACTGTGTGCCAGGCACCTGGCTCAGGGCCAAGCGTCACAGAGACCCGCTTAACCTCAAGCAACATGGATAAAACTGTCTAGCACTTGAATAAGGGCACCCAGGAGGGGCTCAAGTCATGTGCCCCTGGATGAAGGCAGACACAGCACTTAGCTGGTGCCTGCTTCGCATACAAGGGAAGGGGGTCAGTCATGCAGCGGAGCTCAGGTTTTGTCCCAAGCCAGCTGGGTCACATGACCTCACCCAACACCTCTCCCACTTCACAGGCCTGCGTATCTCCTCGGGAGCCAGGCATACACTCGGTGCTCAACACACTCACCCTTTCCACGGGGCAGGCTGTCCTGCAAAAACATTCTGGGACCAGCTGTGGGCACTAGCTCTGCTGGCTGGTTCCTGGTAAAAAGTGCAGGGTAAGAGCATAGCAGGGGGCCCTGAACTCACCAGTTCGTCGAGATTGCGGAGGTCCATGGGGGTCATGCGGGGCCCACGGGCGGGAACCCCTGATGCAGCAGCAGTTTCGGGATTGTCCTCTTCCGCGGCGGGGGCATTAGGGGCACAGGGGGCGGAGGGTGCAGCACGCAGCTCCTGCTCAATCTCCTGTTCAAACTGCACGAGGCGAGGAGCCAGCAAGCCGAGGCGGGCCCCACGCCGAGCCACCTCCAGCAGGCAGAGCACCACGCTCTTCTCGTTCTTCCGCAGCACCAAGTCCTCCGTCTCAAACATGAGCACTTCGGGCACTCCCAGCTCCGCTCGGCACCAGCCGATGAAGGTGGCCACGTTGTCTCGGGCCATGAAGGAGCCGGGCACCACGCTGTGAGCCTGGAAAGTCACACCTCGCGCTGGGCGGGCAGCAGCCAAAGCACGGGCAGCCTCGGTGACAGCGTTGGCATGCTGGCACAGAGTGGTGCCAGTGGCCAGGCCCATCAGGAAGCCATCACCGCCACTGGGCAGCCCCAGTCCGTACAAGGCGTTGAGCCACTCGGCCAGGTCCTCCTTCATGGCCTCCACATAGGCCTCACTAGAGCGGAATGGCCTCACGCTCTTGGCTGCCGAGCTTGCAATGCCTGCCACTGGATCCGCCATGCCCAGGCCGGCCGCCGAGTCACTGTGGGCAGGGACACAGACAGGATGGCTGTGAGGACCCAGCAAGCACTCAGTACAGATTAAACCACTGACCACCTGTACCCACCTGTCATTTCAGGCCAAATGCCTGGGTGGACCCTGGCTGTGAGAAATTTCCCTGTGCCTCAGTTTCCTCACCAGTGAAATGGGCACAATAATATTACCTTCTTCTGCAGACCTAAAGGGATAATTTTTATAAATGATTTAGTGCCCATAAGTGTTTGCTGTTTGGCTACTTTGGGGGAACCTGGCTGAGTCCCCCTTGCTGCCCACTGTGACAGGGTTGGAGCAGAGCCCTGAAGAGATGGGGCCCACTGCCCCAGACTCACAGTGGAGGAGAGGAGCCCAGGTACTAACTCAGGCAGGGGTTAGCGCCATTGCTCTGGGATGCTGTGAACCCCACCTCCTCCTGGAAGGTCCGAGGTCCTCCCTCAGCCTCCTTCCCTAAGGACTGTCATTATAACAACGACATAGCCGCTGTAGTAACAGAACCGCAGGGACATGCACGGACATTGGCCAGGGTGGTAATAATTACCTCCATTTTACAGATAAGGAAACTGAGGCGCAGAGAGGGTAGGAACTCCATCAAGGTCGCAGACCTGTGGGTGGTGGAGCCTGGGCCCAGCTGATCCCAAGCCGTGATTAGGCAGCCGCTGGCTGCGGCCAGGCCCCGCCTCCGAGGAGCCTCCCCAGTGCCCAGGCTGGTGCGTGCCGGGACTCCGAACGGTCTCCTTCGGCAGACCAGCCCTTCCGGACTTGGGCCCAGAGAGGGTGTGGGGCTGCCCAAGGTCACACAGCCCGGGGGAACTGAGGCCGCTGCCGCCCGGTTCCCCATCATTGCGCTCCCGCGGGGCAGGGGTTGCTGGGGGTCCCCGCGCTCACCTGGCTCATCCCGCGGCCTCGGGGAGCATCGCCCCGGCAGGGGCAGGGGCCGGAGCTGGGCCGGACGGCCGCCGCCCGAGCCACAGCGATCCGGTCCCGCCACTGCAGCCACTGCGCCCGTCTCAGCCCCGCCTCCCTGGAATTCGGATCCGGCCCGGAGGGGGCGGGTGGGGCCGCGCTCTTAAAGGGGCCGTGCAGTTCCCGTCCAGGCAGGGCGTGCTCGGGGAGGAGCTGGAGTCGCCTGACTGGGGGCCGGGCCAGGAACCCGATGTGTGGCAGAGGGCCTGGTCCTCCCGCGGTGGGTAGAGGCGGGATCAGTGCCCCCAGACGACCTTACCACCCTAGATGTCCCAACCTCATCCAGGCCAGTCCCCGCAGTCCCTTCTACCCTCTTTGGTCTCCTGGGGAGGGGTTTGGGCGCTTCTAATCACACCCCTCCCGCTATAGTGGCCTCCCCGGAGAAGGCCACAGGGCCCGTTCCCTAGAGGAACTCCGGAAGCGATAGAGGCTGGGGGCTGCAAAGTCATCTCCCGTTGGAATGTGCCTCCCTAGGTCAGATAAATGAGGCCACCCCATCCACCGGGGTTTAGAGCTTGCTATTGGCGGTGCCAGCCTCAGGGCAGGGAGTAAAGGACCGCCAGTTGTACCCACTCAGTGTCCTGTTCCATTCTGAATGTTCATGTTTAACCCCGAAGTTAGGGGAGCCCCTTTCTTGGATGGGGACACTGAGGCTTAGAGGGTAGGTAGGGGGCTGAGGCCTGCAGGTCTGACCCTGTGACCCCTTGCCCTACAAGCTGGGGAGAGAGGCCAGTCCTGACCACTTGGACCACTTCTGGCTGCCTAGGTCAAGGCAGAGCGCTGAGAGGAGAGGAGGGTATAAGGCAGCAGCCCAATCAGCCTGACTCTGGAGGGTTAACCCCCGCTGTTGTTTTTTTTTTTTCCAAACTGTAGAGGAGGGACCTGACTGGGATCAGCGGGAAATCCTGCCCCCTGCTGCTGCTGGCTGGGCGGGGACACTAGGCCTGGCTGGGCAGCAGCCTTGCTGGCCAGGCGGGGCCAGCTTGGGGTGGGGGGTGGGGGGAGCACTGCCAACAATAGCCAAGGCTCAGAGCTTTAATAAAGCTCCTACAGTGTGCCAGACCTGTTCTGTGCCCTTGACCTGAGGTCACCTCTATGAGGGACACTTTTACGCCCAAACTAGAGCCCAGTCAGGAGAGCAGCCAGAGCTGGGGAGCGCTCTCATTCTAGGACCAGGGGCATTTGCTGAGAACTGCTGTGTGCCAGACCTCCTGGGCCCTGGGCCGGCTGCTCACAAGCACCATCTTGTCAAGGCCTCATGACCTTTAAAAAAGTGGGCTCTCACCCCCCATGCCCTAGATGCCTAGGTGGGACAGGTCCCACTCTACCCTCTTCCCCAGACCCCTTCTCCCCACCACAGAGAGAGAAAGGCCCACAGCTAATGACAGTAATGGCTGACACCGAGGAGGCACTGATGGTGTACTGAGTGTCTTGGCACTGGAAACCAAGAGCAAAAAGCAGGGAACGAAACAGCCAGTCCTCAGGGCTTGGAGGCCGGCCTGGGAAGAGGGGAGAGGTGGAGCCAGGTGCAGGGGAGCAGGGCTCCAGAGTGGACTGTGGGGTGGAATTGGCCTGCAATTCTGAATCAGTGAAGGAGGTTCGGAGGGAGGGAGCTGCGTGGCCGGATGTCTGGACAGAGGGCTTTTCAGGAAGAGGTGCAAAGACCCTGAGGTGGGCATGCTCCTGGTGTGCTGAGGAAAAAGTGAAGAGGCCCGTGTCACCGTAAGACACATTGAAACCTGTAGATCTTGTTTCATGAGTTTTTTTTGTTTGTTTGTTTTTGTGCCAAACTTACCACAATTGCCAGGAAGCAAAATCTCAGCGAATTGAGAAATGCTCCAGAGAATGGCAGTTTAGCAACTTATTTCATACATTCCAATCAAAGGGGAAGATATTAGGGAGTTACATGAAGTCCACTGGTGGTAGATCAGGGAGGCGGGAGGAAGCAGAGCGGGGAATCTCTGGGAATGGATGAAGAGTAAAATGGAGAGACATGGACTCCTTTGCACTGGTGGGTACACGATGTTGACAATGAACATGTACAGCACTCGGAGAGGAGATGGCCTGCGGGGGAACAAGATAACACAGAGGGACTCTACTGGGCGACTGTGCCCTGAGGGGTCCAGAAAAAAGAAAATTATCTTGACATTCCAAGATAACAGACAAGCTCAGTTAAGATACAGATTGACCTTTGCTAGGGAAAGATAATTCCCTGCTCGCCATGAACTGCTTTTAGTGAGAAAGTTTTAATTTCAGACCATCCTCTGTGGCTACTTCAGATCTCTGAGTTTGTAAGGCTGCCACGCAGGCCTCCCCTGAGCTTGTCAGGTCTTGCGTGTGGCCCTCTCTCCTTCCACGCTCATGAGACGGGAGTAAAGCGTGATGGAAGGAGGGAGGAGGAGAGAGAAACTGGAGGACCAGGTAGGCTTTGCGGGACAGGGAGCCAGGAGAGATTTAGGGCAGGGGAGACGTGTGACCTGACTTTGGTCCTAAGAGTTTCCCTGTGGCTGCTGTAGGGGGCAGGACAGGCACCCCAGAGCAGGGCTGGATTCTGGCTGTGTTTTCAGGGAAGAGCTGAAAGAACGTGCTGGTGCTGGTGAGTGGGTGTGAATGTGAGGACAGAGTCTAGAATACCTTCCAGGTTTGGGGCTGCTGATACCTGAGGAAGAGAGGGCTGCCGGAGATGGGGCAGGGGCCACAGGTTCCCTGGCGGAAGATTAGAATGTGGGTACTAAGTAATTTAATAATTTCTAAACAATCTTATGTGTTATCATTCATAATTTAAGGCAAATGAGCCCCAGAGAGGGCAAGATATGTGTGTGGCCAGCAGCTGGGCAGGAACTTGACTTCTGTTTTTAGTTACCCACTCCACTGCCAGGCTTGGGACGTAGGAGGGGCCACACTACCCCAGGCCCTGCTATTGGTGGCTGGGTGAGGAGGTTAAGCTCCGTCTATAAAATGGGACAACAGTAGTACTCACGTCATAGAGTTGTGAAACCTCATACCCTTACTCAGCTCAGCACAGCTGGGACACAGGTTCCATACTCCTCTGAGGAGGAGGGGACAAAGTGGGGACTCGCTCCTCCCTGTCTCTAGGCCCCTTAGCTGAGGCCTGAGATCACAGAGACCAGCTCCGGACTATAGACTCTAGGACATGTGGCAGGTGTGGTGCTGACTAATGTGGCCTGACGCCTGGCCCAGGCCGCAGAGTTCTTGAGTTTGGCCCCTTCTGTTTTGTGACAACCTCACCTATTCCTTGCAGGACTGAGGGAAGCCACGGAAACTGCTGGAAGAATAAGAGGTTTAGGCAAAGGTTGTCCTAAGCCCATCCCCACAGATCCCAGAGGCCACCTTGGTCCTAACGCAGGGTGGGCCTGGTGCTTGGCCAGTGGGCAGATGGCCAGATTTCTTGCCCCCACCACGGGGTGCCAGGGAGCAGCCGCTCAGCCTTGGTTGCAGCTGGAGATCAGATCATGGCCCTGCGGTGTTTGAGCAAAGCCTCACTGTTAGGCCCCAGGCCTGGCGCTGGGCAGCTGGGACGCCAGGGCACCGGGCAGCTCTGGTGCTGGTTGGATCCACTTGAAGTTCTCGGGAGCTAGACTGAGCTTGTGAGCACAGCCCAGTGTGTGTGGGCAGGAGCTCCAGGCTGCTCTGTCCAGATGTGGGTCCAGCCATGACACCTGTTTCTGCCTTAGCTGTGGGACAAGTGACCCCAAGCTTTCCTGAGCTGCCTCTTGTGCCCTGCATGAGAGAAAAGCAAAAGCAGAAAGCCCCAGAGGACCTGCTTCCTGACCAGCTCCCAAATGGCTTCCACACACTGTTCCATGCTCACCCCACACCCAGCAGCTTCGTAAGGAGTGGGGTATGATTGGGGCATCTTGAGAGCCGACTGTCGCCCTGGTGTCCTGGTGTCCTGGTGTCTGGGGCCTTGGCTCCCAGCTGCGTGAGCCACTGGCCCGGGTCACTGATTGTCCTTGGCCCCACAGCTGCTGCAGCCCTGAAGCCCCAAGTGCCTTTTGTGGCACAGTGCCTGCAGGCCTTTGTTCATATGTGGGGCATAGACTAGTCACCCCATTGACTCCATAACCTTTGCCCAGGCCCTCTGGGTGCGGCTTAGTGGGGCCAGGAGGCTGTGTTGGAAAATTTTAATCCAGGTGTGGCTGACCAGGAGCCGAGAGTTTGGAGCCGCATGTGGAAGCTAGGCAGGACTTTTCCTCTGACGTCCCCCTCTCATCTCCTCTGCACTCTGGTGCTCCTGCCCATTCCCCTCCACCCTGCTCCCCAGGCTGGAGTGCTGCCCCAGGGCACCTGAGGCCAGGGCGGCTAGGCGTTTCTTTTGGCTGAGGCCTGGCCTGAACACCTCCCCCTAGGCCCAGGCACCTAAGGACATAAACATCTCTCTCACAGGGCCATTCAGTGCTAGCAACAAGCCCCTCTCTAGGCAGGGACATGAGGCTACTCCTGGGACGGCCTCAAGCTCTAGGCAGGAGAAGGTAATGACTGTCACATGTGATGGATGTCTGTGCGAGCCTCCAGTAAGGGCTGCTTGTTATCTCTGAGCACTGGCCGCAGGCCAGGAGCTGGCTGCTCCATACCCATTGCTGCCAGAGCACCCAGCCTTTCAGAATGAGAATCCTGTGCGTGGGGAGGCCAGAGGGGGAGAGAGCAGGGCCTGGAGGGAGGCTGTCCTCAACTCTCACTTTGGCTCCTTGAAGGCAAGCCCCGTTCCTCCTCTGAGAACCAGGAACAGCATACTTCCTATCTCCAGGGTTATTAGGAATTAAACGTGCTGAGGCCGTGCTTGCACGTTGCAGGGGTTAAGGTTGGGCTTGAAGGGTGTGCACCTGGCTCTGACACTTAACACCTGCCACAGCTGGGGTGGGAGTGTCCTGGGTTTCTTGGAGTAACAGCACTGGCCCCTGTGGCTGGACTGCAGTGGGCAGGGCAGAGCAGCTATCACAGGGGCCTGTGGGGGCCAGGTGTCAGAGGGCCTGTGGGTCACGCATGGCAAGGGTGGTGGGAGCCCCCAGAGGTTTTCGACAATTTTGATGACTTATGGTGTCAAGAAGTCACTCTGGCCTCTGTGGGGAAAGGGCTAGAGGGGAGAGGGAAGCAGGGGACCCATCAAGGTGTGTGGCCTGGGCTGTGGTGGGAGGCGTGGGTAGCTGGCGCTGTATTATATTTTGAAGAGAGCATGGTGGGTGGGGAGGGGCTTAGGGTGGGTATCAGAGAACAAGGAAATCAAAGATGCTGAGGTTTCAGGCCAGAGGGCAAGTGCTTGTTTGCCGAGATGGGGAAGGGGGAGGAGCGAGACAGGGTCCAGCCTCGCTTTAAGCCCAGCAGACGCCCAGGGGCTGGCACTTGGGGGAAGGGTGCACCATCAGTACAGATTGCTGGAGGTCAGCCAGGCAGTGAGGGGGTGAGAGGAGCCCCTCCTACGTTGGCAGCAGAGTGGTGAGAACTGAGAAGGAACAATCACTGATTTGGCAACGTGGAGGTTGTTGCTGACTTTGAGAACTGCTGTTTCAGTAGAGGCAAGACTGATTAGAAGAGGGTTCTGGGAAGAGAACAGAAAAAGGCCTGGCAGCTGGAGGGGGCTAATGAAGGGGTGAAGGAGTTTTCCAAAGGTGGGAGAGCAATGCACACTCACAGGGTAATGACCTGGTGACTATGGTGAGAGATGTACGTCAAAATGTGTACATCCAGGAGGGCTGGGGTCAAGGGCAGAGGGCTGTCTGTCCACCTGAGCACAGGTGAGCAGTGCAAATTCTGCGGCCGCAGTGGGTGGTGCACCAGCTGCTCAGATGCTTCCCAAAGCCCTGTTCCCAGCTGGGGCAGGGATGGAAGGGAAGTACTTTGTTCCAAAAATTTCTTCATCCTTCTGGCTCAACTGAACCTTTGGACAGTTTATCTTTTTTGACTTGGGCACGTTAAGGCCTGTTGGTTTCTTAACATCTGCCTGGTGGTAAACTTTATTACAGACGTGGAAAACCTCTCTCCCCAGGCAGGCATGTCAGGGCCTCAGGTGGTGAATGCCTGGAGTCACATGCACAGGCAGACAAGGCCAGGCCTCCACCTACTGGCCTGGACTCTGTGCAAGCCGACCAGACTGCCCACAAAGGCCAGCCCGGGAAGGCTCTGGGGCTCTTCTCACCTCGGGCGAATTCAGAAATATGCTCACTGGACCAAGCCGTGACCTTTGCACACAAGGCAATTGGGCACTAGATCTTAAAAGTGGCCTCTATTTTCTGTTAGGCCGTTGACCAAATTTTAAAACGTCAACTCTGAAACACTGAGAAAGTGCCAGTATCACTGAGCAGGAGGAATAAAAACTCTGAGCTCTTGCCCAGGCAGACCTCCGAGTGCCCACCGGGCTACGCCACTGTCTGGGCACAGCACTCGCAGAGGTCCACGCAGAGGGAAAGGGCTTTGGTGGGCTTCACACCACGACAGGCCCTCCAACACAGCCGCCCTCACTGCAAACCACAGACCTGGGCTGCCACGCCCCCTTGGTAAGGTTTAGGATCCAAGTGACATGCCAACCCCTTTCCGTGCCACCAGCAAGACCAACAATGCTGTCTCGCTGTTTTCTCTCATGTGACACTGAATGTCTCGCTGTTTTCTCTCATGTGACACTGAAGTGAGGTTCATCTGGACCACACCCCGCTCCCCCGTGGGGCAGAGGCCTGCTCCAAGTAGACACACGACGACTGTGGAACAGAGGCCGAGAAAGATGATTGTTTATAAACATTTGGAATTTTATTTAAAAAAAAAAAAAAAAGAAAGAAAGAAACAGAAACATCACAACCATGAACATTGTTACAGTTAGTTAGCGGCCCTCTTGGTTCTCCACAATGATACTGAGCATGCTCACAAGGGGTTCCCATTGTTTAGTCTTAGTTATAACAACCATCTTTAGAAGAAAAAAAAACTCAGCACACTACCATTTAACTTGTTTTAATGTTTCTTCACAAATGGTGAAAAATACTAAAGTACAGACAAGGAATAATCATAATGTTGTGACCAACATTATAAATATGGAATTATAAATTTAAAACATTTTCTGGTTTAAAAAATAAATCTGGTAGTCAATGCAGCTCTGCGGCGTCTCTGCATCTAGTAGGGCCGGTCTCTGCGCTCCTGACGGTGTTCACCTCTGCACGGCAAAACAGAGAGGGGCCCCCGGGCAGGGGGCAAGGTTAAAGCCGAAAACGCAAAGGGACTGCACCCTGTGCCCAGTAGCCCACAGTGGTTTTCACCATCACATACTTATCCATTTTTCCAGGTCCTCCACGCCCTCCTCTTCTCCCTCCCATCTGTTCCATCAAAGGTCCAGGAGGACCTCCAGGGCCACCTCGTCTTCCTCCACCAAAGCCACCTCGGTCCATGCCTCGGCCACCACGGAAACCACCTCTGTCTCCACCACGGCCACCTCTGAACATGCCACCAGGACCACCACGGTCCATGAGGCCACCTCTTCCTCCCCGCATGCCACCAGGGCCACCTCTGCCACGGTCACCACCTAAGGTAAGGGAAAGGACAGGCGAGAACAGATCAGGGGCTTGACAGAATGGGTGGGTGCAAAGGTTCTGCAGACCTGTCCCAGAGGCAGCTTAGGGTCTGCTCTCTTCTCTCTGAGCAGAAACAAAGCAGATCCTTCACTTGATCTGAACCTCTGGGTCGGGCACTATTTCAGTGATGATGGAATTTGAAGAGCCACAGGAGGAGACAGAGCCGCACTCACTGAAACCACCGACCTGGTTTTTAGTAATGGGCAGCTGCAGTGTACCACAGCAACCAAGTTAACAAGAGGTTTAGTACCAAGAAGTGGAGGGTGCACTCCCCAAACCTGTACACCTACCTGGAGGTGGGAAGGGTGGTGGGAGGAAGCCTTCTGGCTTTGGAGCCTTACACTGGTTGCATTCTGTTCTCCAGGCAAAGTTCTGGTTTCCACACCCCCTGAATATAATTATATCACAACAGAAATCACCAGTTAATTGAACGAAGAGGTGTAACAAGCACAGGGGACAGGAAGCAGGCACACACTGCACTACACCACCATAAACAGAGGGTCCTGGTCGGACACCATTAAGAGGACCTGTCCACAGAAAATGGACCACAGCCTCAGGCAGCAACGTACCCACAGGACCAGTGTTTGATCCGGCAAGATGTCTGTATGACCACATACACATGGACAATAGAGTCCAGTGGAACTGTGACCTTTAGAAGGTCCTGAAGCAGCTGGAGGACTGATTAGGCCACCCCACACCCAACAGACCAATGGGTCATCATTATGCTCCTCCGGACAGAGAGAACCCACCACTCCCCCTCTTCAGAATGGGAAGGGGCAAGATGTAGACTGACTCACTCGCAGGCCAGCAATTTCCCAAGAGAAGTACATACGGATTGGGGCACTGCCAGTCTCCCGCTCGGTGCTGGACATTTCCTCCTCCAGATGGGTTCCCTCTCGAACCCCGGGGTCCTCTCGGGGGAAAGCCTCCTCTGTCTCCTCCACGGCCTCCCATGCGACCCATGGGTCCCCCGGGACCTCCTGGGCCCCCTGGACCTGCAGTAAGAAAAGAACCACCGCTTCTTTATAGCACCAGATTTGCCATAGTGACATATATCACCGAGGGAATTCAGAAACCACAGCTGTCACCACCCCTTCACCTGCCCCACACTTTCCCACAGGCCGAAGCACCTACCCCTGCAATCTGCAGCTGCCCCTTGAACAGCATGGATTGGAACCTCCTGCCTGGCAACTCATAGATCGCCGACAGCGCAGTAGGTCCAACCCCATGTTGTCCAAGGGTCACCGGCACTGCAGTCAGCCCTCACAGCAGTCGTGTGAGGGCAGGTGTTTTACACGGGTGAAAAGACCAGAGCAGCACATATGCAACAGCCCCAGGGCTGACACCCAGGCAGAGTGTTCCACCAGGAGCCCAGCCTCCCTGACCAATCGGACCATGTTCTGCGCTTCCTTTTACTCCCACCAACTTTCACTGTCCGCATTCAGTGCTCCAGGACTAATTCTGCACCCCTTCTCAGTACTTCTGATGGGACTGTCTTCACTCTGGACATCGAGTTTGTCAAAGACAAGCGCACTGACTTTCAGATCAGTACAGGAGAGCTCAGAGCAGGTGTCCAGCGAATACCTCCACGGAGCGGCGGCGGCATCCCTCTGCCCTCTCGGGGCGGCATGCCCCCCCGCATGCTGTTCATTGGAGGCTTCTTCCGAGCAAGAGAGACTTTAAGTTTGCTTCCTTGAAAATCTTTCCCTGGAACAAGATGAGAGAACATCAATTACTCCCAACTCCCCCCTTCCTGAGGGGCTCAGCAAAGCTAGGTACCCCTTTTCACCAACCCCACTGCCCTGCCCCACCAGAGCGCCCCGCCCACAGTCTCTCAGAGCTTTCCTGAAAAGGCCAGATAAAGCCTTTTGAACACTTAAAACCTCTCTACCCTAGAGAGGAAAGCAAGCTGCGGGTGGGGTGTGAAGTGTGCACTGACACCCTTGTCCAGAACGGGGCAGTGGGAAGCTGGGACAGGGAGAACGTGGAGAAGAGAGGAGAGCGGGACCTGTCCTTTGGCACTTTCAGGTTGGCTCTGTCTGCGGTGAAACTGCAGGATCAATGCTAAGGCCATGCATATGTGTTTAACCCAAATGTATGGTGGCTAAAATGTCTGTGCGGGTTTCTGTACCTTCTCATATCTCTGCTTAGAAACCACTTCAGAGAACAATGCTCTAATAGTCAGCATTAAATGTTAGTAAAATCCTCTTTACCTGAAAGCTGACACATGCGACATTTGCTACAAGGCCCTCCAGGTACCCCAAAGCAGGGAGGTAGGATGCCAGCGCCCACCCTTGTTGACACTAGGGCTCCTACCATCAAACCACTCCACGGCGGCCTTGGCAGTTGAGGGATCTTCATAGGACACTGTAGCATCGCCTTTGGGTTTTCCCGTCTCCTTGTCCAAGTAGATATGGATCATGGGTTGTCCGGTTCTCTTGTTCATCTAAGGCATGAAATTGCACAGTCAGGCTGTGATCAGAATACACTAGATTTTGTGTGTGTGTGTGGCGGGGTGGTGGGGGGAGTCCATATGAAATTCAGAGAAATCTCTCAAACTGTCAAAAAAAAGCAACGGTTTTAAACAGACACACATTCAGTGATATGTTAATTTATCTGAATAGTGGAATTATGATTGACTTATTTCCTGAACTGCTATAACAAATACATGCTTAAGTGAGTTTTCTCGCTTAGATGTGTTCTGTCATAAGAACCAAACTTGCAGAAGAGTCCCAAGTGTGTAAGTGAACAGTATGGGCCTCACTCCTTCTCTAGCCATCTTCTCCTGGTACCCTTGAACCTGCCCCATGCTCTACGCCCGCACTACAGGCACCCAGTGCGAGAGGCCACTCTTAGGCACTCCCCTCAGGCACTTAGGTGGTTAGGCACTGATACCATCACATAAAACACGATTTGCACAAAGTAAAAATAACCTTCAGACCATTAAGTACAGGATACAGGGCTGTGCGTGTGCTGAAAGGATTCTTGAGGAAGTCCAACACAACTAGTTTCCCCCCCCAGAGCTAGAACAGATCACTAGTTTTTCAGCAGACTGCCAGATGCAGCTGGCTTGAATTCAGGAGCCACATCATTCAAGAATATGGCTTCATGCGTGCGTTTTTGCATTAAATGCACATTCGATCAAAGTGCAATCTATACATTTGTTTATATTATCTAGTGATACTTGAGAGTCTGATTATAGGGCTTAAAAAAGTGGGTGGGAAATGGCTATATTGTATGTAACTGACACCTATGTTTTCGTAAGGGACATACACATAAAGACCGAAAGAGTGGTATGAATGATGAGCAAGACATAGAAACATACAATGTTCATGAGAAAAAAGACCACTCAGTATTGAAAAAGAGCAAAACAGAGTATTTGCTTTACCAGATAATCAAGATGCAGCATAAAGACACAGTGGTTAACTGCTGTTACTGACACACAAGACAGACAAGAAGCAGAACCGGGGGTGGGTAGGACTTTCTCTGTCACAGACACAGCATGTACACCTCTGGGGAAAGGGGAGATCTTTCAATACATGCTGCCAGAATGAGAGGTCTTGCAAATAGAAAACACAAAGACATGTACTGATAAGGAAAATAACGATAAAGTTCAACTAACTTAAAATTAAGAATTTCTGTTCGTCAAAAGAAAACGAGCGAAGAAGTGAGACGAACCGGGCGAACATATCTGCAGCCCGACCAGGGCCGGCGCTCAGGCAGCACCAGCCTAGGTGGTCGGCCAAAACGCCCGTTACGTCTTTTCCTAGACAAGCAGACGTTTTTTTCTTCCATCAATAACTACTGATTTGGGTATTTTCAGTATGTCCGCTATCTCCTGGTACTGACTGGCTGCTAGTGGGTAGAGCCCAAGAATGCTGGTGCACGTCTTCCAAGGCACATCAAAGAATAATTTGGCCAAAATGTGAACAGTACCAAGAAACTTCACACACCACTTCTGACACACATTCAGTCAGTCACAGCACCTTTTCCATTCAGTGCACAAATCTTTTTTTCTGCATTTCAGTTGCATTTTTACCTTTCTCAAAACAGTAAAGTGCAACATGCAAAAAATGTTGCGTATCTTTTTCCACCTTCAATATTAAATGGCTACACAAAAATTCACCATTTTTTAAAAAAGCATGTTGATATGACAGCTGTCACCATACAATCCAACAAAATTGTTTCAAACGGGGTTAAAGACCACAAGCACTACTTGAGCCATCGTATGGAAAAAACGTAACAGACTTGTTGGCCAACCCAATATGAGGAAAACTCCCCCCAAAATGGGAATTTACTTATAAAAAATCTTGCATTGATTCTTACATGTTTAAACTTCTGGCTCCTTCAATCAAAATACTCTCCATTTGACGCAATAAATCTATCGAGACATTTCCTCACTGCTCAAAACAGTTTTTGAACTCATCAATTTTGAGTGCTTCTGCCATTTTGTTTCACCTCTTCAACTTGGGCAAAACGTTCCCCTTTGAGGACTTTCTTTCATCCGGGGAAACAAAAAAGTCCCTTGGGGAGAGATATGGTAAATAGAGGGTCACGCCATTTTTGGTTAAAAATTGCCAAACACTTGGCATGGCGCCGGCAGGTATGCTTGTAAATTACCCATCACGAAAGGGGCAAATGCATTAAGAGTCTTAAGAAAAAACACTGAAGTCGAATGCAGCCTCTTACAACCCCAGCTGGCACACTGATACAGAAGGGCTCCTGGAACACTCACCTAGCGGGGAAGCCTGTACTACAAAGGGGCCGCCCTCGTAAATCAACAAATGACAAATAACCTAACGAAAAATTAGTATAATACACAAACACGCATTTCACAGAAGATGGTATGCAGTTATAATACAATAAGCAACCACGGAAAAAGCAAAATGAAAAATCCCATTTCCATTTTCTTCTGCCAAATTAGCAAAAGTTGAAAGACATGATTCCTAGCAGTGGTGAGATGTGGAGAATGTGGTATCAGTAACACACGCTCACCCAACTGAGCACGAGGTCGACAAAAGACAACACTCTGCCCTCTTATTCCTCCTCTCTCTACAGATGACCCGAGAATCAACTGTGAATATCAAGAATGGACTGTACACACAGGAGAGAAACCAGTGCCCCAGGACGTATGTACAAGAACACTCACTGCAGAGTGGCTTATATACTACAAACCTAGAAACCACCCAACTTTTTTTAAAAGAAGGTAAGAATGAGTTGTGGTGTGTTTATAAATGATACAAGATCCCCAAACTTCTGAGCCTCTGATCTGGGAACCCCGCCTTCCTGTCTCAAAATCCCAGTTTCTCAGTCTTCCCCATCTAGCCACCCCAACTCCACTCCAGCAGCCAGCGTCCCTGAGTCTGCGAGGCAAGCTCTTGCCCAAGGACCTCTGCCTTGCTCTTCCATTTTTCTGAAACACTGTTTCCACTATGAGCTTTATGGATGGTTATTCCTTTTAAACTGTGTTCCCTGTTATAGATACAGTCAGGGCACATGCATAGCTGCAGATGTGCAAGAGGCAACCGAATGATGTTTTTCTCCCTCCCCCTCTCTAAAAATATATTAAAATCCTTTAAAAAGTGGCTTTTTCAGGGTGTGTTAAGGAGCAAACTGTTATACGCCCAGAAAGAAAAGGTCAGGCAACTTCAGAAACTATTCTTCACATCAATTCAGTATCTCTGAAATATTCTGTGGTTGGAGGATCTGCCAGGCTGCATGGTTATCCTGTGACTTACCTTAACAACTCCGCACTGCTTGAAGAAGTCTGCCAGATCATCCAGAGTCACATTGTCATTTAATCCTTGTACATAAATTGCACTGTTGTCAGAATCTTCATCTGGATCAACAGGTGGGCCTTTCAGAAAAAAGAAGACAGAAGGCAGATTACTGTCATGTATGTGTAGGGGCTTATCAGCCAACTGGTCCCTACTGCCCACTGGTATCCATCATAAACTAAGAGAACTACCAACCACGTTAGCAAGAAACCCATGGAACTTCTGGGTCTACATTATTTAAAGCTTTTTTGGGGTATGTTAAGGAACATAATATGAGTAGATGCTTTTGATAAAGAAAGCCCCAAACTGCCTGTAACAGCAAGAATCTGTCAGGCTGCTGAACTAACTCACTCTCTCTCTCTCTCTCACACACACACACACACACACACACACACACACTCACACACACTCTCTCTCCATTCATTTTTATTTTTTTAAAAAAGATTTTATTTACTTAATTAGAGAGAGAGGAAGGGAGGGAGAAGAGGGAGAGAAACAGCAATGTGCAAGAGATACATGGATCAGTTGCCTCTCGCACACCCCCAAGAAGGGACCTGGGCCCACAACCCAGGCATGTGCCCTGATCTGGAACTGAACTGTCGATCCTTAGGTTCACAGGCCAGCATGCAATCCACTGAGCCACAGCAGCCAGGGCAGTGTGCTATATTCATTTATAAAGTGCAATGTAAAATATAAAAATTCAAACTTACCTAGATCAAGATCCGGTCCTTCGTCCATGGGTCCTGCCAACCAGGAAAGATCATATGAAATATTATTAGTGCACGTCTTGCAAGCTACAAACCTTACAAACACACATAGCTATCTACTACACCACCATTTGATGGGGCTTCATTAAATTCAAAATGACCCGCACTGCTAAAATGGAGCAGTGCCCCTTTAACATTTGTGAAAGGTTTGCTAGGGTTTGTTTTTTCTTTGCTGGTTTGCTTTTAACCATTAACCAAATACACTCTCAATGCTTATGTGCCAAATCAGTGTTAAGTTTAAGACAAAATTTTTCCTCCAAATAAACCAAATTTTAAAAGTGTATTCTCCCCCATATTACAGAAGCAGTTGCTCAATATTTCAAGTTACCCTTTGTTTTGTAACCAAGGTTAACCGTATTACCCCTAAGACAATGCCGGCAGTACCCATTAGTCTCTTTTGTATAGGTCATCTTTAAACCGCTTATGAAACTAACAAAAAATTATAGTTTTCTAAAAACTGACTGTATTTTTTTAAAACACTATCCATGGTAATACTCAAAAACTTACCACCAGGCTTATTGAAGCCACCTCGCTCTCCAGCGCTGCTGGGGGGATAAACGAAGAAATGAAGGCCTTTCCCTTTAAAAGCCAGTACCGCTCTGAGCCTTGGGGGGGCTCGTGGGGAAGAAGGGCACTGGCTAAACACATCTCCAAACAATGCATCTCTCTCATCTTGTCACTATGCCTTTCTTCAGGGCAGCTTGCTCAAATTTCCTTTATATACAACCTTGCTTGTCTGATTGTACACACCAGTGTGGTTGGTTCCTTTCATTTCGGGGGGCTGGTATTAATAGTGCAATACTTGGCAAATGAGGGGGAAAAATAGATCCCAAACACCCACCCCATCAGCTGAAAAACAGAAAGAGCTTAGTGAAGAGAGGAATAGGAAGCTGGGGCAACTGCTGTAACGAACTTTTCAATGTTCATAAAGGTGCACCCTCAACCTCTCCCAGGGGAGAGCCAACTGAGGCCCTGGCTTCCTAACAAGTCACAGTGTAGTAAAAGCAGGAGACAACAACATTGAATGCCAACAACACACACCAGAGGACGCATCCAGCCAATCTTCAGCATAAAGCCAAACATTTCAGGGCACGAGTGAATTGAACAATCGCTGTGAAAGGAGAACTTACAACCAGTACCAAAGCTCAGCGGACTGGGGGTGCAACTTTACAGACACATCAGTTGAGAACAGTCACAGCGGCAGGATAAAGTCACTGCCTTCTGTACTTTAAAGGGGAAGGGAATACAAACTGGGTCTTTTTCCTTTTTAAAATTAAATAAAGGCAGCTCCTCAGTCGGAGGCCCTCGGCTTTTTCCAACCAGTATTGCACCTTTAATACCTGAATATACAATTTCAAGCTGTTGCATGCAGCTTTGTCTCCTCTTTTAAAAAAGTACACACCATAAAATGTTTTCTCGCTTTAAACACAAAAGTTTACACTTTAATGTTACACAATTCTAGAGTATTATTATACCTCCTCTGGTTAATTACCAAACAACAAGTATGCAGTTACCAAAGTTACAGAAGGATTCCATTTATACAATGAATACATTTTGTTAAAAATATTCTATGTATATTTTTCCTCTCCATATGGACACCGTGTCTAGTCCCACTTTTCATTATGCTGCCGGCTGAGTACTGAGTACGGGTACTTTTTAAGTATTGGTGTATACAAGGCTCTCACTTTGTAACCTGTAGCATATAAATGCGACAAAGCATGTTAAAAAGTTTTCCACGTTTAACAGCCAATGAAAATATCAAAATACTGAGGCAATGAAAAAGGGCATGTTAACAACATTGAGTGCCTTACCTGCAGAAGACACTGAAAACCATCACCACACCATAATAAAAAAGAGGGGAGGGGAAATGCCCCTGTCCTGTCCCCAAAGGATCCAACTAACTGCTTCAGTCTGTTGAAAAGCCTATGGGGAAAGCCATGGTTCTTTTCTATGGCTCCAGGAGAGACTTCTCATCCAGAGAGAGAGGACCCCTCTGCTAGCAATGTCTAGCAAAATTAGAACGATTACTTCTGAAGTATTAAAATGAATAAATTTGAAATTGGTTTTGCAACAGAAAAACACTAAGACTTCTAGGTGATTAGAAACGTGATGATAGTAATTTCAAGTGTCTATGTCTATTTTAAAACATCCATAAAGAAGTGAAACCTTTATAATGGAATGACATTTTCCAAATCAGAAGACTGATTTTACTTTATACCAAATTATTCATAATTTTTTTTCATGTTGTAAAATGATTGTTTCTTCCAATAAAGATTTCACCCAATAATTTTAAGTTATGCAGAATATGCAAAACAGTATTTTCAATCAGTATCTTTCAACAGTAAACAGATTTGCTAATACAAAATTAAAGATCAACTTTTTAATCTATTTAATTTTGAAGTCCACTTCTATAAAAAAGAAATCTTATTTAAAATTTTTTCTTGAATCAACAGTGACACCAAACCCAATTTATACTTAATATAACATTCTGCATAACTTTTTTTTACCAGTTTGTATCGGGACAGAACACACACAGAACTAAGCCTTCTGGATTATGTTAACCACCAACATCATACCTCACCTCCATCAAAGTACAGAGATCAGAAAGGGAAGAGGGGATGGGGGAAAGGGAGGGGAGGGCAGGCACAGATAGTAGGGTTATGCTACTGATCTAAACCAAGTTTTCTAAACCAGATTGTGCCATCAACCAAAATGGCCAAACCGATTTAGACTTCTTAAAATCTCCAATAAGGTGTAATCCTACAATTAATTATATACATTACTCTGCAAAAAGCTAATGGATTTTTCTGTGTATCAAGTGCACCTCAGGCCATATAGTTCAAGGGCTATGGGACCAAGATCTTCACTATTAAGTCCAACAGTTCCAAGTACAAACAGAAGTTGGGGACAAACATTATGGAAAACAGCTGCATTCCTTTTCTGTAGTATATACACCAGGTATTTCAAGACAACCATTCAGAGACAATTAGTTAAAAACCTAAATTGTTAGAAGGGTTGTGTGTGTTCCATCCCAAGTTTATTACCCCTAGAGGCTTTTGACCTCTGGAAACCATGAAGGGAACTGAAAGCTCTAATGTCGAAACCATTCTTTGTTCTCCCCAACCCAACCAAGTCGCTTGGCAGGGAAAAAAAGCAAACTGCCACTTAATCTGTGCCATAAAGATGACATTTCCATGTTTTAGAAGATGGCTTGGGCTCAACAGATTGTCCATGGAAATGTAGAAATAAATTTCTTATGTCTTTCAGTCCCTTCTTTCCATTGAAAATCCTATGGATGAAACAAAATTAGGTAAAAGGAGAAAAGGTTTGCTCTTACCCCATTCCACCGCGTCCTCCTCCCCGCCCACCTCTGCTCATGCCTCCACGATCAAATCCCCCTCTTCCCCTGCCCCGGTTATCAGGGCCACTCATGCTCCGGTTCTCTCCTGGTCCGGAAAATCCTCCAGACTCCTGCCCATAAACACCCATGCTACTGGGGTGGTCCTGTCGGAATGAACCTGAGGAAAGAGTCACATCTGTAAGCCACGGACCAGCATTTATACCACTGCCTGTTGTACGCTCTCCTGGAATCACAGAATTCTCAAGTGCAAGGCACTAACCAAGCACGGCACCATCCTCTTTACCTGGTAAAGCACCCCTCATCATAGGCTCTTTTAAGTTTAACAAAAACTGCTGGTTCGTCAAGGCTGAAGTAATCTTATATAGTTAGACTAGAATAAAACACTCCCAAACAAAAACAGGGTTCTATATTCTAAGATATATCTCCAAAAGCTGTTTTTTAAAACTACACTCAATAAACAAAAATAGAGCCAGGTTTTCGGGGCTTTAGCACGCTGCTAAGAGCTGGGCTCCACCAAGCAGCACAACTCATTTCAGAGTCATAAGAAGACATGCTCACGAGTGGAATTTAATTAAACAAACAAACAAACAAACAAACAAAAAAAAAAACAAAAAACCCCCCAACAATGTGGGTAGAGATTAAACTGTGAAAACTGTTTAAGTTTTTGACGGCTTCTCCACATAAATGATATTAACTATTCCATGAGGACTTTTTTGCTTTATGGATATAACAAAACAAAAATTAAAAAAAAAAAATCAAAACATAGCATTTATTTGACTATCAAAACTGCAGTACCTTCAATGATGACCTGCTCACTGTCCGTGAGTCAGGGTGGGCAGGCCACAAGGAATACTGGCTTCCCTCACTGCATATAACTTCCCCAAAGAGAGCAGGGATGGCAGTGCAAAACATTTTTTGCTAGTCAGTTACAAACTTTTTTTTTCAAGGCATACTACTAACAATTAAATTGAAAAAGTCTTTTTGGGACAAATTAGCAGCCAGGATGTTACACCCTAAAGATGTACCCTGGAGTCCGAAAGTCAGCTGTAAAGAACACCTCCCCGTGTTCGGAAACGCCAAACATAACCAGTCTTATTTGGTTTTCTCTCTTAGTCACTCACTCTGCTGCCCGTAGCTGCTGCTCTGTTGGCTATATTGACTTGGAGCCTGGCTGTAGGATCCAGTCTGGGGGGGGTAACTAGTGGGCGGCTGCTGCCCATAGCTGCTTTGTTGGCCATAGCTGCTCGGCTGCCCATAGCTGCTCGGCTGCCCATAGCTGCTCTGCTGAGAGTAACTGCTCTGATCGTAACTAGTCGGCTGTGTAGAGGAATAGCTGCAAAGAAAAAAGAAAAAAAAACAAAAAAAAACAATTTTTTAGTTAGGAGAGGTTTATTTCTTCAAGTTCCCTTAACACAAAAGACATTCATGGCATGTGACATAGAAACCCTTAAAAATATGAAGTTACTTTCTATACATCAAAAACTTAAATTTAAAATAAGCAAATATATATTTTAAATTTTTTACTGATTGATTTTAGAGAGAAGGACAAAGGGAAAGGGAGAGACATACACAAATTAAGTGCAGTATTCGGTTCTCTAAGTCTGTCTTGAATGATAACAATGATTTTTCTGAAGGTACCAGGCCGGTTGGTGTGTGTGTCCACATAAAAATGGTAAATTTCTCTTGAAAATATACCTAAGTTTTAAATTGCTTTGCTATGTATATAGTTTCAAACTTTTAGGTGTGCTGACCATCTATAAAATCTGGGCATCAGCCACTGTATGAAAGATGGATGTTAGATGGACATTCATCTTTTTGGCACGGCGAGGAAACTAACCAAAGATACATTCTTACACAGAAATGTTTAAAAAAACTGGTTGTTAACTTCTAGATGAACCATGAAAATGAAATAATATAGACATTTTCATTTAAAAAATACAATTAAACTAAGCCTTTATCGCCACATCCCTCACAAGTGCATGGATTCAACTCTGCTCTCTTCCCCAAGTACACCTATTCGACTCTCCAAATTAACTGCTTTCAGCCTAGCAGGCCGGCGGGCGCAGTGGAAGAACTGCTGTGTGTGCTGCCCGCTGTTACTCCAAACCATGCAGACGCCCAGCCAACTGTATTTGCTACTAGACCTGTTTGTGCCTGCTGCACTTCCATGTGCAAGCCAGTAAAATGAGTGCAAAAAAGGGAGTTGTTTTCTTCCAGCAATATTAAGTTACACAATTCTGGAAATTCATTTGAAAACTTACTCCAAATTACATAGGAGTGAAACAATTCACATTTCTTCCTACACTTTAAAGAAACCAAATCTTTACATCGCAGATGCTGCTGTGGTTAACATCAAGACAAAAGAACGCGGAACAAATAAATCTGTAATCAAAAGTCAAGTCCTCGGCTCAACAACTAAAAGGCTAGCGTGTGCAAGGACCTCTAAGTTAAATGTAAAATGCTTAAGGTTAAGTTTCATTTCCTTCCCATCCTTTCCTCTCAATCATGCCCTACATTTTACCTGCTTTCAAATACTTCTGTTTCTCAGCCATTTGAATTAATGGAGAGAGCAAAATTAAAAGAATCTAGAGTGGTAAAAATACTGTCTGTTCTTAGCCAGTACTGTTTGGGAACCTGGGACTGAGGTTTTGGGATTTAAAACAAGAACAACAACAACCCTCACCCGGGATATGTTTATTGATTTTATGGGGGAGGGAGAACATGCAAGAGAGAGAGAAACGTTGTGAAAGAGAAACAATGACTGGTTGCCTCCCATATGCACGCCAACCCAGGATCAAAACCTTTTGGTGCATGGGACCGTGCTCCAACCAACTGAGCCACCAGCCAGGGCAGGAATGAGGTTTTAAAGTAACAATATGTGGTCAGGCTCATCACTGGGACTCAAGATAATATGTATCACCTCAGGAGGCAGAAACAAGCTGGTCCATGGCCTGAATAGCTCACCCACTGCAAGAACGACGAGACTGACCTGGTAGGAGGATAGGATGGCGGTGCTGTGACTGGCTGCATTGGGTAGCTCCCGGGCACCTGGGGGTAACTGTAGTTACTCTGTCCGTACCCCAGGTTGGGCTGGTTGTAACCCCCCGTGCTAGACTGAGGCTGACTAGTCTCAGCGGGTTTGTTACCATCCTGTGGTCTAAAAGGAGAAATAAAAAAGTGAGACTTTTCATGCTCAACCACAAACTCTTGGATAAGAGAACTCTACAAACTGAAGAGTAATATGCCACGTTAGGATTGAGTGTGGAAATAAATACAAGTGTAAAGCGAATGATATCACGCCCAATGTCGGTCCAACTGTATTTGCTGGAAGAAAACACTAGGAAGGGGCTGAATTAATCACATCCGTGTGAGAGACACCAACATGCTCCTTTCACTCCAACGGCTGTAAAAGGTAATTGTGTTGCCAATTTAAGTCATCTGAGAGGTGGTTTGTTAGGAAAGAAAATGCTGTTTCTCAAAAAACAAACAAACAAACAAAAAAACAAACACAAAAAACAAAACAAAAAACTGTTGAAAACAAACAAGAAACTTTAACAACAATAATGCAAGTTTTACATTTATATAAATCCATGGCATTTACAGATTTGCACTACCTGTAGATTTATGTTTCTCATTTATTAAGAACAGGCCCAAAAAACCATTTCTTTTTTTAATCCTCACCCAAGGATACGTTCACTGGTTTTACGGGAAGGAGGGTAGGGGTAGAGGTAGAGGACAGGGCGGGGGAAACAAAACAAAACAAAACAAAACACAACATCCCCAACAGACATCAACGTGAGAGACAGACTCGGGCCAGTTGCCTCTTGAATGCGCCCTGCCCGGGAAGCAAACCCGTAACCTAGGTGTGTGCCCTGACTGGGAATTGAACTTAGTGCTTCCGGTGTACAGGACAGTGCTCCAATTGACTGAGTCACCCAACCAGGGTGAAAAAAATGTCTTAACTTGGGACTGTTATAACTTGCCTCCAAGTCTCTACAATGTAAATGCCACAGTAGGGTAGACAGCCCCCAACCTTCTCCTGGCTCAGACGAACTGGGAAATATCCTTACGTGAAGAAAAGCAATCCCAACCCCAAGGTGGTTTCTATCACCTCTTTGCCCCAACATTTTGCAAGTGGACTGCAGCAAAGCAAGCCTGAGCTATATTAAGCAAAGCCCCAAGAACCAGTAGACAGACCAGAGAGGATGGGGAAGTACTGGTTTCTCCAAAGAGCTTATGGGTCACAAGCACCCCTCTTCTTTGTAGTGGAAAAGGGAATAGCTGTCACTGATCACAAGACAAACAGCTGTTTTAAAATGGTAAGGACTAAAAATGGAAAACGACAAAAACATCAAAAAGAATGACTTAAAAAAGAAAAACAATATGTGAAACCCTCCACCTACAGCTTGGATACCCTGTTGCAATGGAGCATCAAACAGGACTTCAAATATCTGATACCACCCTGAAACGCCTGGGTCTGCTAAAACGGGGCCCTACAGGAATCCGTTTACCTGACTACTGCAAGGGCTAAGGGATTTACACTACACCGAGTAGCTCTAATTACTGACTGTGCATTTCAGGAGTAACTTCATGAGTGTTTGCCACAGCTGATTTCTTAACCTCCACATGAGACTAAAAGTCTAGGTTATAAGTTGATCTCTTGTTCACTCCCTAAACAATCTTTCACGTCAGAATTCAGTGTTCCTTCAAGACTATATGCAGAAGCCACCTAAGTGCATTGCCTAAAGTAAAGACCTGACATCTTCTGTTAAGTAATAATGAACATTTACCCACTAACCAGTCAGAGTATGAACTCTGCCCAAACATTCGCCCCACAGTAAGGTACCCAATTAAGAATTTACACTTGTCTGTGACGGTTAGATCGCCAAGCCACTATATAATACAGAGAAAATCACGCCAACTCCTTAAGCTGACTTCTAGATATGATGTATCCTTTATTTACTGACAACTGAATCACACAACTGTTTCTTAAACCATGACGCCACACCCCCACCCCATCTAGCACACTGTGAACTACCATGTTCTCTCCTCAGAGAGAAAGCTGTTACCCATTCACAGGGCCAATAAACCAAAAGTACAATTCTGTTAGTTGTGTTGTTGTGAGGGAAACCACACAATTTTGTTCTGGGTTTAGAAAAGTCACTACAACAGCTCCTCTTACCCTAAAAAGTCTCTCTTCTGAAACTCAACATTACCCATTTATTGACAATTCTTATTTTGGCCCCTGGATGGCACCATTCTCTACTAAATGGAGAACAACATGTGGTGTGTTCTGGTGTTAGTATAACGTCTGTAGGAACACAGTCAGCACCTAAGAGTATGTGAGCGCAACCATTAAAAAGAAACTAAATAACGGAGAATGTGTATAGTCTCTCTGCCTAATGCCCGAGGAGTTAATAAAAGGTGAATGCGGCTTTACCTTGCAGGTGCTGTGGCTGCTGGCTGTTGCCCATAGGCTGGGTAAGCAGGCTGAGTGCCATATGCAGACTGAGCTGCATAGGAGGCCTGGGTGGTGGTGACCGTAGCAGTGGTGGTATCGTAAGCACCAGTGCCATACCCCTGAACAGGCTGACTGTATGCCTGGGGGGCAGTTGGAGCAGAATAACCTGGAAGAAAAGAGAGCTATGTCAGATTTCTGGCTCCTCAAAGATCTGCCTGGACACTCATTATCAGAACAATTGTAAGCCACCCACTTTTAACCATCAAAATATTTAACCCCATTAAATATTTCCCAGTCAGTTGAGTAGCAACAAACCAGTATTTAAACCCTAAACTCTCTGAAAGCACACAGTCTTCAGTAAAGCATCGCCTCCTTTTGCTCTGAAACCACCCCTAACGGACACGAGGACACAGAGTACGCTACAGACAGCGTTGTTATAGAAACCAGGGTTCCTGTGCCTGCCCCCTTCCCCAAGAATTTAATAGAAGAATTCTACACTGGTTTTTGCTAGCAGGCCTCTTAGGTTTCTCAATTGAGGATCCAAACAACCTCTAAACCAGGAATAAAATGTCCCACAAAGGGAAGTAAAAGACAAAGACGTAGCATCTTAAAATAGCTACAAATAAGGATCCAGACACTAGTTTTAACATTAAAACCTGTAATTTGAAATTGCTTGCTTTCAGCCCCAAGTGCTCCATCATGAGCAGTTCAGGTTGAATTTAAAGCTGGGAATTCCAGAAAACGTGCTTAATTTTTAGTGGGAGGTGTTAACAATTGATTGAACACTTCTAAGAACTGCTCATTTTGTTTCAGGTAAACTACTAAAAGAATGCTTGCTACATTAAGATCTGAAACGGCACATGAGTTATAGATATACTACAAATTATATTTGCTTAAGTATAACCAACAAAGGTAATCCTACACTTAACTTTTGCTTAAAAGTAAATGTTTTCAGATAATAAAACCATCTGAGACTCTTAAGATGGTCATCAAATGACCCACATCCATTCCTCTCTTATTCACCTACCACAGCAAAAAGGTCTTCTTCCTGCGTGCCAGTACTGGAGGTGGGCCTCAGAGCTCCCTGGCTGTTTCCCTAACCAAATGTCACACAGACCTGCTCTCGCAGACCAAGACAGGTTCTCTCTCTAGTTCCTGCCTTAGCCAGACTGGGCAGGATCCATGGGCCCCTTCACCTGAACTTGGGCTTGAAGACTGACCCCCCTCCCCCCAACCTGCAGCTCCTAACTTGAGTCCCTTTCCTGTGAGAGGTGTTCGTCTTTCCTGGTGCTGGGGTCTCTTCCCGGCCAGCAAGCACAAGCCAGCCACGCAGTAAGTCAGACCTATCATTCTGCAGCTCACTTCTACCTCTGTGACTCTAAACAGACCCTTTCTTATAATTTGAGGGGGAAAGTTAGGGCTAAAAAAAAGTTAGGTCTAGTTGTCAGCACTTATACCCATCACAGAAAAATGCAAATCTTACTAAAGTAAAAAGTTTCAGTGCTAAAAACAAATCCTGAATTAATAAGACTGTTATTTTAGTTAAGCTTTAGGACCTCAGACTTCACAGTGTATTGTAACTCTGTCCTACATCCCAAACATTTTTGGGAAATTCTGAGTTAATTATAGACAAAGATAGTAATTTTCTTCTCAAAACAGGAAAATAGGAAAAAAACAGGAAAAACAGGAAGCCTCAAACAATGTCAGTTTTTTGAGTTGGCATGTTGTTCATCTGAATGTTTATTAGAAGTTCAGGTCAGAGTCCCAATGTCAATTATGTATAGCACTCATTTATTTAAATTTAGCTGGACTCTCATTCCACCTACCATCTTACTCTTAACACAGATTTCCCCCCCTACGTGACAAGCCATCTATAAGATTTACAAGAAGAGCAATAAAAAACAAAAACAACAAAATAAACTGATCAGGGAAATGTATCACAAACTATATAGCAGCAGAGCCTCATAGAGCTAGATTACAGTAACAGACACTGGGTTAATTAATAATCTTTTAATTAATTTGTAGTACCAACACAAGCAGCCAAGCAAAATGAGCAAAAATTCACAGAGCAAAATTATTTAACAGCAATAAAAAAAGCAACAGCAAAAAGGCAACACATCTACTATGTGCTGACAACTTTAAGGAAAAAGGAACTAAAAAGCATTATACAAAGTGACCAAAATTTAATATTTCTATTTCAATCAATGAATCGAGATTTACACAGCTCCCTTTCTCATAATTTTTAGAACTTCTAGAAAAGAAAAACGTCCTTTCGCACATTCCTTCCAGTAATCCCCGCTGACGGTCACGAGTAAAGGCAGCGCGAGCCAGGAAAAAAGGCAGCGGGCGTGCCCGAGTCCCACTTAGTTTGGGTTGGCTTCAGTTTGCTCATGGGGTTTAAATTTGGTTCCTACATGCCAGGGGTTCATGGGAGAATTAAGGGAGATATGAAGGGCCCCCCACATATTATGAAGTCTGTACAAATAATTCCTCATTACTTTTTAAAAAAGATTTTAAAGGAAGGAGAAAGAGAGGGAGAGAAACATCAGTGTGTGGTTGCTTCTCTCGCATCCCCCACTGGGGACCTGGCCTGCAACCCAGGCATGTGCCCTGACTGGGATTGAACAAGAGACTCTAGTTCACAGGCCAGTGCTCAATTCACTGAGCCACAGCTATCAGGGCTAATTTCTCATTATTATTAAGTGCAATCTCTTGCTCATCAAAGCTACTGGTTTCTGTATTAGAATGTCCTATACTTTTTGTGCCCACAGGCTTTAATAATAAGAGTTTTTCAGTCAATGCCAATGTAAAATACATGGCTTTGGAGAGCCTAGACAGCCACTGCACTTCCTGTAAATGATTTTATCATGTCTCTGTAAAATAATCTAGGGACTCCAAAGGCTGTATCTAAGAGTATTATTTATTTTCAAATGATATTTGTTTTTAAAAATGGCTGAAGGTAGTAAAAAACTTCCAGTTATAAAACAAGTCATGGCGAAATACAGCATGGTGATTAAGAACACCGTATCGTATACAGCCGTGTCTTGGTATCTGCCTGGGATTGGTTTCCGATCCCCTGTGACCTGAGGATACTCGGTCCCTAACATAAAACGGCGTGGGACACTGCACACACATCTGAAAGTTGCTGTGAGCGTAGATCTTAAAAGTTCTCATCACAAGAAGAAGAAGAAAAAACTATGTGTGGTAATGGAATTAACTACACTGTGGTGATCATTTCACAATACAGTATATACAAATACAAAATCACTATGTTGTACATCTGAAACTGTTATGTCAATTATAACTCAATAAAAAATGTAACAGCTTGAATGCATAAAGTTCATCTCACAACTTCAAAATTCTCTGCTAAAAATCCAACTGCACAGTCTTAGTTTCAACTTTCCCTAAAATTATAACTATCACCAACAGAAAGTTTAAACATTTTACAACCTACTCAAGATATGTATTAGACAGACTGGGTGGTATTTCCCATCAGATCCAGGACACGGTTACTCAGTAAGACAAACTACAAATAGGTTTCCCCCAACTAAAGATTCCGATAGGTTACATGTAACTTAGGAAACTGAAGATAGTCTGAAAAGAACTTTTTACACCTATAAGACTTTTTACACTCAATGTTCTTTAATAATAATAGTAATAATAATAAAGATGGGAGTGAATAGGGAGAAGGTAGGGATCCTAAAACATTTACACAGCACTACACATAAAACTACTGTAAATTTTTTACATCCTCTACTATCAATTCCAGTATCAGAATATAGTTTATTCGAATTCTCAGAATAGTTTATTTTTTAGCTCCCTAGACTGCTGTTTTATAGATATACATATATGTATTTTAGACATACTATGGGTTAAAATAATTAACATTTAAGTAGAAAGTAAAATGTGTCTGGACTGGAAACAACAGACAGACAAACATAAGTAACATGCAGGGTGGCAGTCTTCGCCTCTCAACAAATCTAATCATGCATCTACCCTTCAGGAAACACGGGGATACCGGCGGGGAAATAGTCATCTGAAATACCTTTGGGAAGGTGAACTATTATTAAGGCTGAACACAAAAAAATGTGTAAAATAAAACAAAAGCAGAATCTTCCCCAAAATCACATAAAGAAAAAAACATGGATCTGCGAATGGCACCTGAAGCAGTTTCCCATTTGCACCTTGTTGTGTGTGATGTTAGAAAGTTTGAGGGTTAAATGCATGAAACACCTAAAGGGTTAACATTACAGGGTTAAACAAGATGGAAAGCATTTCCCATGCAAGAATGAGCAGGATAGTCAAACCTGTACTGGTCCCTTCTACTGTGGAAAGCACAAAACAAAAAGTAGAGGGTACACTATCAGATGAAGTAAACAGATGCAAAAATTAGTTTGACTTTTTTTAGCAGCTCAGTTTAAGAAGGCTCCTTCTTACCCAGTTAGCATTAGCATAATCTTTTATATATTCTCCATTTTGTTGAGATTATTCAATACACCTAATAAAATAGTTAAAAGGAAAAGTTCTTTTCTCCCTTGGAATTTATTCCACCCACATTCTATTAGCAATCCCTCAAGAAGGCTAAGGGAAAAGGAAAAAAGGAAAAAAAAATAGTTGCTTCTAAGAATAAAGGATCCCCAGATGCCAAGATATGGACCAGAACATACACCAAAGAACACAAGTAACAAGCTTCTTAGCCAACACCCTAGCTGATGCGACCCCGAAATATCCCCAAGGCAGGCTTTACCTGTGGGAGGCTGTCCATAAGAAGTTGCATAGGCTGTCTGCCCATAGGTAGCAGTGGTCTGAGCCTGGGTATAGCTTACATCAGTGGGCTGTCCATAGGTTCCATAACTTTGTTGCCCATATGCCTGCTCAAAGAAAATGAATATATAAACCTTGTATTTTGTGGGGGGAAGGGGGAAGGGGAAAGGACAGGTAATCACAGTATTATGAATGCTTATTTCCCCTTATCTGATTCACATATTTTCATAAATTTAACTATAAAGAAGTTCCTGGGATAATTAGACAAAACCACTGTTAACTATACAGGGGATTAACGAGACGCTCTCCAGGGATGTGCAATAAGGGAACAGGTGTATAACTGCCAGCATTAAGTGTAGCAATTTAAGCAACTGGAAACAAATGTTAGGGAGACAATATGAAAAACAGAGGAAAAAAATGAAAATGAGGCTGAAATCTGCAGACAATTTTGAAAAACAGACATTCAGCAGGACAGATTTCACTTCCAAGAAAATGAACTGGAACACTGCATGTCTCCTTAAGGTTTGCACATCAACCGAATTAGCTTTTGAACTTGGACATCAGCAATACAGAAAACCTGGCAAGGAATGGGGTATTCTTTCAGATATTACTATGGTCGTATTCTAGATCTGAATGACCATTTACATAGCATCTGCCAGAGATGCCACACTCTGCCTGTTCTAGAATGTTTCCATGGAAGTTATTAGTACCCATTTTATGCCCTACATACTATTTTCAGAATTTGAGGTGATTCTGAGAACCCTAGGAGGCGGCTAATTTTATTAGAATCTGTTGGCCTAGGGTTTTAAACACAGACTCATAGAGCCACAGGAGTTGACCCCAACACTCACTGTGTGACCACCGGCAAATGCCTTAATATTTATGCGCTGCAATTTTTTCATTTGTGAAATGTCACAATATCTGCTTCTTCTGTATGATTAAGTTAAATAATCTTAAGCATAATAAAATACACAGAAGAACCAAGCATGCAGCAGGGTACATAACTTGAGAAATGATACTAGAAAGGTATGAAGAGCTACCAACTCCAAGTTTGGGGATGATTTCATTTATAATGGCATTCCCACTGTGAAAATTTAAATTTATTTTAATCTACTGTGAAAGTTTAAAATATACAGTTATTTTATAATCACAAGCATATCACACTTTTCTATTACCTAATTTCTGAAAAAGAGCTGTTCTAACCATCTGTTTTAATGGCTGACAGAAACATTTTACTTGGGGATGCAGCTATGTATATTTATCTTGAAGATTACCTGGCTGGTCTGTGCATATCCTTGAGTGGGCTGGGCGGTGTAAGCACTGTAGCTGTAAGAGAAATTAAATGCAAGAACTGAATATAGAGCATTCAGATTCCCTTCTAAATCGTCCACAACTACAGCAGGCTCTGCACTTCACAAAGATTACTCAGTCGCACACAACATAATGTTGTAAAAGACTGACTTACCCCTGCTGGGCTGCAGCTTGGCTGTAGGTACTGTAATCTAGAGGAAACAAGGAGAGAAAATAGTGTGAGGTCAACAAAGAAGGGGAAAATAGGGGGGGAAGGAACTCAGGTGGCAAAAAGACAAATTCTTTAAACTGTTTAAAGAGGACCTACAGGTAAGCAAAGAGCTCCAAATGAGCATCTCTTGTTTCTTAACACCGCTCAAAAAGTAAGTCTAAGCCAGTTAAACTCAGTTTGAATACAGTGCCAACTAATGAGGTCAAGTTCAGCTGATTTAGCAGAGATACTTTGCATGTTCCCATGACCACAAACCCCCTTTAACCACAGGCTGTCATTCCTAATATGTGATCATCACCCTAAGACTAACAGAACAACGTAAACCAATAGGATGAAAGTTTTAGCTTCATATACAAAGGAAGCAAGCAACATTACAGTGCACAACACCAGACTGCTTACAGTAGTAGCTACATCTCCTCAGAAACTAGTTTTTCTATTGCTCCCTCACTTTTGCAAATCAAACCAACCTTAACTCCCCAGCAGGGCTATGAAACGGAATGGCAGAAAATAGAAGTCATCTCAATCCAGTTTTAAAGGGTCTGAGGACTGCATCAGGGCTGCAGTTGTACAGTAACTTAGAAATCCCACCGAAGCAAAGTTAAGGGAGAATTCTGATACCTGCCAGAGAAGACATTTAATCTTTTCAGGAAGAGTTTGATTTTAGATAAAACCATCTTTTTAAAAATTCAAAATGATTTCGCTCTAGCTGGTGTGGCTCAGTGGACCGAGAAACCAAAAGGTCACTGGTTCAATTCCCAGTCACAGCACATGCCTGGGTTGCAGGCCAGGTCCCCAGTTGAGGGGTGTATGAGAGGCAACTGGTCGGTGGTTCTCTTCCTCTTTAGAAAAAAATAAAATAAAAGTGATTTCAACTTTTTAAAAAATGCCACAATTTTTCTTCCCCTCTCTTCTTTCTCTAAGTAAAACTTCCTGTAATTTTCTTTAAAAAAAAAAAAAAAAATTCTTGCCCAAGTCTCTGCTCTCCACAAGAAATACCTATCTTATTCTATGTTAGTAGACAGCACTGCCATTACAGCCAAACAAAAGGGCCCTTTCTGTTCCATTCAGAAAACAGCCTCTCATTTGAAAGCAACAGTTTGATGTGGCAGCTCTTCAGGGAGCGGTCTCCACCCCCACCCCATCCAAAGCCTGCTTCGCAGTCGCCGGGCCTCAAAGCATTTTGCTGGATCCATCTTTTAAGCAAGCTCATCTTTCTACCTCTACACTTTACCCAACTGCTTACTTTCCCCCGTATACCCTTAACTCAGAATTTGAATCAGCATTATCAAATCAACCTTCCAAAGGCTACGGAATTGATGTGCTCAAGACAACCTTAGGCATTTGAAGGTTAAAGCTCAAGGTATTTTCAACAGCACCTCTCGAGGTGTGCTATCAGGCAAATGAAAATGAAATGCAAACCACCTCTTCCATGTGGTATTCACAAAATACACCCCCCAGCATCAAAAAAGTGAGTACTTCAACCTGTAGTTTGCTGCGATTTGTATGAGAAACTCTAAGTTGCTGTCTTCTAAGTTCAATGTCTGCAAGAGGACTTTTATACAAGAACAGTTATGTAAGACATAAAATTGGCAAAGCTGATATGTAACAACCAATGTCCTCAGATCAGTGTGAAACCAGACGCTTTTCACACGAACTTATCTGCCTACAGCACACAAACATATATATATATATATATATATATGGCCTCAAAACTGCTACAGTCACACATTGGTCAGATTATTTAGCAGTTACATTTTGTTTTTAACCCCCAACGGCACAGCTGAAGACTACTAAAAACAGGTTGGGGGCGGGGTGTGTGATTCAAGTGGGCCTTCAGAGTGCGCGCAATAGCTCTTGGTCAGGAGGGCAGTCACTTGGGAGTTCGCATTGTAATCCTTTGCAGAAACAGACACACACTGTACTTTACGCACTTTTCTAACACGCACCATAAATGAGGAGGAAAAACACCTAACATTACCTAAGGCGACAGCTTTCAGGCACTTTATGGTGGTCCTTATCCAAAGGGCAGAGATTTAGAGCTTCAAACGACATAATAAAAGTCAGCAAGGGCAATTTTGTGGGAGCCACGACATGCTTTGCCCAAACGTCAGAAGGGCTCAAAAATCTCTTAAAGGGTCTAGCCTAACTCCTCCATTTTAAAGGAAAGAAAGCCCAAGTTCAGACGCCTTATCTGAACTTAGAAGGACTCCAAAGGCCTACCCCCGCCGGGCCCAGTGCTGTCGTCTAGTACAACAAACGGTGGGTAGCAGTACGCAGGACCATGAGCAAAGACGAAAAAATCAGCAGTATCCAGCCACACACACAGTTCGATTGTGTATGTTGACTCCCTAAGCTTTAACAGGGGAGCGTAACACCCTTACAAAACTCACACACTGCTGGGAGAAGGAAAGTGGAAAGGGCTCTTTGGAAACCATTTTCCACCAGAATGTGTTCCTGGACTGCAGGGTTTTGGAGTCTTCCTTTTGTAGGGGCACTCTGTGCCCTGACACCCACAGCCAGCATTTACCTGCCTGATTACTGACCACACAGTTGGAGGAAGCTCTTCAAATGCCCTTAAGTTGCTGGATTCGGAACGCTTTTCAATTAAGGAACGCTTTTCTGGGTCTGAAGGACCCAGAGCGCCTCCCGTCTTCCTGTTTTCTCCCGAAGCTTTTAAAGCCTGGAGTTAGGGCACATAAGAATAACCCCCAAGAGGAAAATGCCCCCCCCTTACCAATAACCTCAGGTCAGTGAGTGCAGGAACTAGCTGCAAGCTGCAGGCCAGGTTTAGGCCACACTCTTTAAAAACACTCCTTGCAGCAAGGACCCTCCCTAGATACCACGTTCGAACTCCTATCCCGCGGCTTTCTTTTTAAGTCCACTAAGCGCCTCCTTCCTCGTCGGCTTAGCCTAGGCAAGTAAGTGTACAAGAAGACTGCCTAAGCGTAATTCAAATGCCGGCTCGGGCCTTTTGTTTCTGCTAGGTCAAAGAGGCCAGAAATTTCTTTCGGTAGGGCCCGCGATCCAGGCAGGCTTCATTGTACAACGGATCTCCCTCGGCGTTTGCTGAGAAATTGCCCTGGGAAGCTACTTAATTGCTTTTTGGGGTGGGAAGGAGATGGAACTAATAGTGAAAACGAAGAAGCCCCAGGAACAACCGACTGGGGAGGGGACGACACACAAGGTGGGAACTCAACCCCTTTAAAGCCCAGTCAGGCAGAAGTTCAGCTTGGGGCTGGAACTCTCCGAGGGGGTAGCTAGGCGGCACCGGACGCCCCCGCCAACCGGGCCTTAAGGATGACGGGGCTCTCGCTCATAGGCCGGCGCCCCTCGGCTCGTTAATCCGCTATGTCTTTTTTTGTTTGTTTATTTGCTTCTCGGTGGGGCAGAATCGCCCTCGGGCTTGGGCCGCCACCCTGGGAATAAGGTGCGGAAAGTCACAGTATGCTCGCGGCTTTTCGAGCCTTTTGGCGCCCCGACCTTCGGTTTCAGGGTGCCGAGCTCTAGGCCCGACCGCCCCCCCACTCCCACGCGGGGCCCCAGGCCGCAGGCCCCGCCCACGTGGCGGGCGGCCCGAAGCGCGGGGCCCGACGGCCGCCACACAATGGAGACCACTGGAGGCCCCGCGCGCTCCCGCCACTGCTTGCCCCCGCGCGGCAGGGGCGCTGGAAGGTTCCAGAACCGGCCTGCCAGGTGGGGGAGGGGAGAGAAATACGAGTCCTCGAGCTCGTCGAGCAGCGCCGGGTACCTCACACTATTCTCAGAAACTCCACTCAGTCGTCTTGGCCTCCCCTAGATACAAGCGACCCCCGACTTGGGCGTCCTGGCCATCGCCGGCACGGCCGCATTTTCTCTACACTCACCCGTGGACGCCATTTTCTCTCCTTCCCTCTCGTTCTCTCAACGTCCGTCTCCCTCTCGCTTTCCCTCTAGGCGCCGCACTGCGCAGGCGCGAAACCCGCAACCTCGGGCGCTACCATCCGGCCAGGCCACGGGGGGAGCGGAGAGAAGGATGAACCGCAGCTCCCTAGGCCTCTCGCCCTCAGCTCTTTCTCTAATCCTCTCTAAAGACTGCTGGCCGTGACGCGAGGCCCAAAGTAGACCGAAGGGACCGGAGCGGCGGATGAGTGGGTCTCGGTATCAAGGCGAAGTGATTCTCCGCGCGAGGCTAAATTGTTCCAAGTGGTCACGTCCGCTGGCTCTAGGGACCGTCTCTGAAGAGTCCGCCTTGAAGGGAAACGGAGACCGGCGGGAGGGCTGGGGGAAGGGACCTGGGCCTGGAACAACTGCTGACTAATTCGCGGGCGGCGGGGGAGGGGGTGGCGCGCCGGGCGATCGGCCGTGGGGGTCACGCATTCGAGTGCAAGCAGAATGATTTTAGGGTGCTCGGGCCTCGGCGGGAAGCTACAGTCCCTATTCCCAGCCAGGCGCCCCGCCCGGCTCTTGGCGGGCGGGGGGCGCGCTCCGCAGTGAGTACCCCGGACACGTGGCCTGAGCCGGCTGGGGCGGGGGCCGAAGCCGGTGGGCTGGAAGGGATGTCCAGAACGTTGCACTGGGTCCCGAGAGCCCCCCCCCCCCCCGCCCAGTAACGGTCGAGGTTGAGAAGGCTCTTTAATCACCCCTCATTTAATACCCTTGTTTTTACAGAAGGGGAAACTGAGGCCCAAGGAATTTGGGTACTTTTCTTAATCACAAAGCTGAGTCTGACCCCACACCTTGGGACCCCTACTCTCTCCATCACCCGGAAGACTCTTCCGGGTCCTTGCCTTCCCATTCTGTTCTCCGGCTTCCCAATAAGGTAGGCAGGGCCTGACGGTGCATAGCCCCATTAGATTGAGACTGCGGCCTGGAGGGTTCAAACCCCCGTTCTGTTTGCCCATGGGCAAGGCCTGGTGGGGGGTGGGGTTGCTTGTGGGGGTGCAGGAGGAGGCTTGCAGCGGGTGCCTTGGCTCCAGACAAGGGTGGCACCTGTCTGCCTTCCTGGACAACCTTTAACCCAGTCTCACCCAAATCCCTCAGCCAGGTGGTGCCAAGCTAGTGTTTTTCGTTCAGTGAACAAGTATAAAGCACCAGCTATGTGTGAAGAGCATCCTGGGGAACCTGGGGATGAACGACCCTCCGTCCTCCCACCCTTTAGCTCAGACCAGCTGCCCGTGTGAAAGACAGGCTAAGCTGTAACCATTAGATGAGATTCATGATGTGAGGGCCAGAGAAGGGGATGGGGACATTTGAGCTGGGCTTCAAAGGGTGCAAAGGAGTTTCCGTGTTCAAGATGGAGGCTAAGGAGCTTTCTACATGTTTCCTGCAGGAACTGGCAGGTGAGTTTTGATGCTGAGGATGTCCTTGGCAAGGGAGCAGAGGAGGCGGGCTTGTCGTCTCTCTCTGGGATTTTGCTTCCTGCCCTGCGAAGTCAGTTCAGTGGGACTCCTGAGACAGACGAGCCTGGCCAGGGGCGAGGAGGGTCCAGTAGGACCTGGAGGACAGGCTGGTGCGAAGGGAGAGAGAGGGAGAAAAAGCGTTGCCGCGAGGGCGGGGAATGGGCACGTTCGAAGGCCAGAGTCTGAACCAAGGGGCCTGGAGCAGCTGCCTGCATGTGGAGGCCTCCCCCTGCTGGGGCAGCTGGTGGCCACTCTGCCTCCCACAACTGGGTGGGATGGCTCAGTTAAATGAGCAGGAGCTGGGGGCTGCGTTGGTTGTTCCTTTCTCTAATCTTACGAGGAAAGGATTTCCTTTTTTAAATTACTGTTTATTCCATTGCACTTGTAGGGCAGGATTTTCTTAATCCCCATTTTACAGAAGAGGAAGGAGAGGCTCAGAGGTTGGACAGCTTGCCCAGGGATGCACCAGGGGAAGAAGTGGATGCTGGAACGTGCCTGTGGAAAGGGGGGCTAGGGCCAGAGGGGCTGTGCTGGGGCTCTGTGGAAGGTAATATTTCAGTCCAGTGGCACTTCATATGCACTGGGGGTGTGAGACTCCTTCTGCCCCACTCCCTCCCGAATCTGCCTGCCCATTGGCTGTTCTCTGCCTCTTGGTCTCTGGCAGCTGAGGCCATCTGGCTGTCCAAGGCTGGGCACAGTGGAAGGGAGGAGGAAGACAGTCAGTCTGTAGCCACAGGCAAGCTGAGGAAAGCTGGAAAAGGCCCTGAATTTGCCCTGGGGGGCTTCGTCCTTCTTTTTGGGAGTCCAGGGCCTGACTTCAACTTCCCTGGCCCTGTGCTTCCCACCTCATACTCTTCTTCAGGGGCCAGCAATGCTCAGGCCCTTCTGGCCTGGCTTCTCCCCGCCCCCCCACTCCCCCTGACACACACACAGGCTGGTGGGCTGGCAATATAGCTAAGCACTTAGTTAGGGTCCAAGCTCCTCTAGGGCCAAGTTGCTGGGTCTGTCTCTGCAGCCTGTTCCACTTCTGTAAATGGAGCTGTTGGTAGGGTAATTGAAAGGAAGTCCAATAGAAGCTGCAGTAGTAACTTACTGTTTTTTTTGCCCATAGCACACAGCCCCAAGACTGCCTTTGACCACCTTCAGCCAAGCCATGTATGACAGAAACCCCCCTGGCTTACTGTCCCCAGCGCTGCCTCTTGCCTCCTCAGTCCTGATGCTGCTAATGAGCTGTCTGTGGCTGGTGGGGGCCGGCCCCAGCCTTGCCCTGGCTCCAGAGCTGCTGTTGGACCCCTGGCAGGGTGAGGGCTGGCCACCTGGACCTTGGAGGAGGCAGGAGACTGGCTGTAGGGCCTGAGACCAGTTACCAGGAGCGGCATGCCTCTTGTAGTGCCCTGGGGAGGGTCAGCCTTGGGCGGGAGCATGCCCATCTCTTTTGCAACCAAGGAGGGCAGAGGATGTAGCAGAGGGGTGGGAGCCTGTGAGTAGAAAGTGTTTTCAGAAGGCTTCCTGAAATAAGAACTGGGGCTTTCAGCTAAGCACGAGAATGGACGGAAGATGTGGTGCTGGGAGTTTGAGGAGTGACCTTGCTGAGTGCCTGTTTCCCAATAATAACAGCAGCTTCCATTCGCATTTGAGGAACTGAAATGATGACCACAGAGGTTAAGTGACTCCTCCATAGCTGGTCCGGCTTGTTCTGTTTAATACAGCAGGGGAGCAGCCAGTGTTTGGAAGCCTTTGTCCCCCCCCCCCCCCCCCCCCGCCCACTGCCCCACAAGTGATTGCTGGCAGTGGGCAGGCTTTGGCTCCTGGGGAGAGCAGGCTGGCTTAGCAAGTGGCCCTGGCAGAGGGTGATTCCCAACCTGGCATACCTGGTACAGCCTTGGGGGGTGGGGGCCACTAACCAGGCATATCAGCCCCTTCTCTCTTCCAGCACACAGGCTGCTGACCCATGCTGTGGGTCACACGGCCCTACCCAGCCTGCTGTTGAGTCTGTTGCTCCTGCCCACGCTGGGCTGGTGGCAGGAGTGCCACCTGGGCACGCTGCGGTTCCTGCATGCCTCCATCCTGTTCACCCTGGCTGCTGGGCTAATGGCTGTGCTGCTGGCAGGCCTTGGGGTATCCAGTGCAGCTGGTGGCTGCGGGTACATGCCTGTCCATCTGGCCATGCTGGCGGGGCAGGGTTACCACCCTAGATGGCCCCATGGGGCACTGCCACCATGGCTGTCACCATGGCTACTGCTCATCCTGACACCACTGCTCACCTCCGAGCCACCCTTCCTGCATCTCCTCTGTGGTCTCCTTGCTGGCCTGGCCTGTATCCTTTGCCTGGACCCTGGGCCCGTGTGGATGTGTGGGTTGTGGCTGGGCCCCCAGGGTACCTGGGAGGGAAGTGGCACAAGTGGGTCAGGCCAGTGACGCTAGAAACTGTGCGCACACACTTCAGGACCATCTCTGAGTCCTTGTCTAGCCAGGCTCTGGGTTGTGGCTTGGGGGGCTTGTGGCCAGGTGGAAGTGCCAATTACCATTTAAAGAGGGACTCAGGAAGGTTGAGGTAGCCCAAGGAGGCACCTAACCAGGACCTCCCCCCAGTGGAAGTGGCATCTAAGCTGAGACATGCAGGATGAGGGGTTTAAGTAAAGAGAAATGAAAAAGGAGAGAGTGGCCTGGCAGAGGGGGTGAGAGTGAGCCGGGGCTCTGGGCACCGAAAGGGAGAGCCACCTGTGGCTGACACTGCGTGCACATTAAATAGGGGCTTTTGCTCTGAAGATGCTCGATGCCTGTTGGGGAAAGCAGTGTACTCGGAGAGAGCAGTGGGCACAGGCAGACCCCTGTAGTTGTTTAGGGTTAGGGACACTAGGTGCTGAGGCCTTGCCAAATCCTGGAGCATGTTGCCCTGGCTGAGAGGAATAGGGGCGTGTGTCCCTGGGCCCGGCAGTATGCCTCAAGTCACAGACCTGAACACACAGGTGGGGCTCTGGGAATAGAACAAACAGGGCAGCAGCAGGTGAAACGGGATGAGACAGGTTTTTGGGGTGAGGCAGATGGGGCTCCACCTCTTACTGGTTGAATAGCTTTAGGCAGATCCCTTTTCCTCTGAACTTCCACTGCTGACTGGGGTGATGACAGCCCTTGCAGGGCCATAGTGAGGAGACGTGGGAATGCCCAGCATACACTTGGCACGGGGCCTGGCATGCAGTGTGGACTCACTCCTGGCCAGCGGTGGTTTTCCTTGACCAGCCGCCCTGCCCTGGGCAGACAGACGCAGCTGGGGCCTTCCAATGGCTGGAGCTCTCTGAGCGGCGGCTGCAGGTGCTGCAGGAGGGCTTCTTGTGCAGGGTCTTGGCGGAGTGCTGGCCGCTCAGGCTCCTTCCCACCCCAGGCAGCGTGGCTGAGCTGCCTTTCACCCTTCCTGGAGTGAGGTGAGGGCGATACCAAGGACACCAGCGCTGGTGGCGGAAGCTGTGGCAGTGGCTGGCAGACAGGCCCTCTTCTGCTTCTGCTCCTCCAGGCTTTCCACACCTGGGCCTCCTCACATGGCCTCCTCTAGGCTTTGGTCCCACAGCGAAGACTCAGCCTTGTTTCCGCCGGGCCTGGGGCCTATGCAGCCAACGTGGGACGGCTCCTCAGAGGTTGGCCTGGCCTGGACCGGGCCCAGCTTCCCCACAGGGACCCCTCTGTGGGCAGCCCTAGATGAGCAGATGCTGCAGGAAGGGATCCAGGCCTCGCTCCTCGAGGGGCAAGCCCAGGTTCCCAAGAGCTCAGTGTGGCTGCCTAAGTCTTCTGTCTCCTCTCTACGGTAAGGCCGGGTGGGCAGGGGTGGGGTCTTCTGGTGGGAGGGCTGGTGGTGGCCCTGATGCTCTCCATCCCCTCCATCTCACAGGCTGCAGCAGCTGGAGCGCATGGGCTTCCCCACGGAGCAGGCAGTGGTGGCGCTAGCAGCCACAGGTCGAGTTGAGGGTGCCGTGTCACTGCTGGTCGGCGGGGACGTGGGCGCTGAGGCCCTGGTGACCGAGGGGAGGGGTGGGCCCGCTCACCCCGAGGGTCCTGGGCCCCCCTAGCACAGGTCGGCCCTCAGGTGACAAGAGGCCTGGCTTATGTGTCAGTAGTCCAAGTCCCAGTGTGCCAAGTCACAGTGGGTGCAGGAGAGGCCCCTACAGCACCCTGTACTGGTGCTGCTCAGAATAAAACCAGTTCACTTTTCAGCCTGGACCTCCTTGGGGGAAGCAGTTGTATCTGACTGGCACGTGTTGGCATCAGGGGATGAATGAATGAACAGCCGGCTGCAGGCGAGCAGCTCTCTGGTGTCCAGTGTCAGGGTCCCTGCACCAGCCATGCAGCCTCTCCCTCCAGGAATTTACATCCTCCCCCTTGGGCCTTTGCTGGGCTGGACCCACTGCCAGGGGGCATTCTTTAGATTTAATTTAATTTTTTATATATATAGAGAGAAACATCCATCAGTTGCTTCTCACACACCCCCAACTGGGGACCTGGCCCTCAACCCAGGCATGTGCCCTGACTGGGAATCGAACCAGTGACCTTTCCGTTTGTAGGCCAGCACTCAGTCCACTGAGCCACACCAGCCAGGGCCCAAAGACCATTCTTAATCACCTGTGCCCCAGCTAATTTCTACCCATCCTCCTGTCTCAGCCTACATAGAGACTGTCCTCCAGGAAGCCTTCCCTGATTACCCAGGAATACCATCCCTTCACTGCCCACGGCCCTCAGTGTCCTTGCTGGACAAGGGCAAGGTCAGTCAGTCTCTTAGGCCTGGCCCAGAGCAGGCTGGGAGGCTGGTGGCTGTGCACTGCTGGGCCCCTGGGCAGGAAACAATGGGTGGGGGTGCTGTGGGGGAGAAGCTTCCTCCTCTTTGAAGAAGCAGCCCCTCCCCTGGGAGGGGAGGTACAGACAGAGCTGAGGGCAGTGAATAGGGCATGGGTGTGTTTCGAATGGGCTGGGGAGGGGTAGGGCAGGAGGGGTACCCGGGGAGCTGGACTTTGAGGGGTGAGACGGGACTACATGCCCCAGAGCAGTCTACACTATGGTTACCCTGCTTTTGGTCACCAGCTGGGGACCAGGAACCGACTGGGAAATCTGAGGGCCGTGCCATCAGTTTCATTTCAATTGAGCGAACAGGCTCAGGAGAAGCTGTTCTGAGGTTTGGCAGCCCCTTGCTCCCCTGGCCCCTCAGATGCCACAGCTGTTGCTGGATACCTGGCCAGCGGGTGGGGGTGGCCTACGCCTCTGTTCTGCTCACCTGTTCCTTTGCCCCCCGCTGCCCAGGGGAGCCCCGGCCCCTTCCCTGTGTGGCCAGCCTCAACCCTGCTTTGTGGGCTGGCAGAGAAAGCCACCGAGAAAAGGAAGGAGGCCCCTGGCCTCGCCCTGGTGCCTCCATCGAAGCACACACAGACCAGGCTGGGTGGGGAATTAGGCTGGGCGCCTTTATTGCCGGCAGACACCTATCTCCCGGTGTCTGTCAAAAGCTTTGTGGGAGCAGGTGGCTCCTTGCTTTCCTTGCCCCCACCCCTCACCTGGGACATGGGAGTGGCTGGGGGCTCAGGGGACAGAACTGAGACAAGGAGTCCACAACACCCTGTCAGCTCAGGCAGCTTGACCTCAGGGTTGGGGACCCAGCACCCGGAAATGAGAGGAGGGGCAAGGGGGGCTCCTCTGAGGTTTGATGGGAAGGAAGGTGAGACCGCCCTCCCTCTTCATCCCTGCACACACTGAGGGCTGGGCAGGGCTCCGCCTCCCTCAGTGCCTGCTGGCCTGGGAAGCCTTGGCGGCTGGTGGGAGACAGAGACCCCGAACCTGCCGCCCCCTCCCTGCAGGGGGAAACAGGCCCTCACCTCTTGCCTGGGCCACCTCTACCTGTCAGGCCCCAGTCCCTGCCCAGCCTCAGGTGAGGTGGGTGTGCTCGGGGTGCTGCACTCAAAGGCCTAGGAGGCAGAGAGACCCTGAGGACATTAATAAATACGGATGGGCGGTCCCTGGAGGCAGCTGGCTGAGCCCAGGCTGGGAAGGGAAGCCTGGCCTGGCCCACCCCGAGGGGCCGCCTCCACCCTCAGCCTCTCTCGTTGCGGCTCCTGGGGGCCACGATCCGGTAGTTGGTTGTGTGTCCTCCCCTCTTGCCCCGAAGGAGGTTGGGGGTGCCTGTGCCGGCAGGGTCTGCCCCTGACCCCTCTGGTTCTGCCGGAGGGAAGGAGAGAGGCTGGGTTAGTGAGGTCTGTGTAAGGTACCCACCTCCCCTTGGCCCCCTGGGGGGTGGGGGGCTGGACACTCAGCCAGGTGCACTCTGTCCCGGCACCCAGGAGGCAGAGCTGTGGGGAAAACGGGGGTCTGCACTCTGGTTAGTGTCCCTGCATCAAGGAGCCATCCACCAGCCCCCAGCCCATGAGCACTCAGGGCCTCTTTGGTTTTCCGTTAGGTGGGGATAAATGAATCCACCAGGTTCCTGAAATACTTGGCGTGTAGTGAGCACTCCACAAAAAGTACAGATCGTTTTTTCTTTTCTGCATTTTGGGGTGAAAGTGTGCCTTGAATCGTCCCCACTTCACGGCTGGGTACACTAAAACCAAGGAACGGACTCACTTTGCTGCTTGGATGGCCGCTTAGGTGGGAAGGGTTTAGCAAGGCCAGGTTCTGCACTGACCTGCTTGCTCGGTGGCTCGGGGCGAACTGGAACTCAGGCCCTCAGTTGTCTCTCCCCTGAAGCCAGGGGGACAGCTCCAGGACACCCTGGGGTCCTGGCCAGCTCCTGTAGTTACAAGGCCAGTTCTGACTGGCTATGCCCCAGCCTAGAAATGAGCTGCATCCCAGGAGTGAAGTGAATACAGTGTTACCTTGGCACTCATCATTAATTTGTTCCGGAACTCATGACGAGTGCTGAAACTGACAAGTCCCAAGCAAGCATGAGGGATGAAACATTTTTTTCTCATCAAAAGGAGATGAGTACAGGGTTTGATGCATTCTGAAGCTGGTGAGTACTGAGGTCTGATCATAATGGGTATTCTTGCTACCTAAAAAAACCCAGAGCAGCTCTTTCCTCTTCCAGGAAGCCTTCTGTGACTATCACCTGAGGCCCTCTCAAAGCTAAATGAGCAGGTCGGAGGGTAGGCTGGTTCTCTGGGGAAGAGCAAGGCTCAGGGAAGAGCCCCAGGGTGGAGGACTTGACTGAGCCTTTGAAGCCCCACTCACAGGGACACTTGGCCTTGGTGAGCGCCGGCCTCCTACTGAGGGCACTGCCAGGAGAGTGGGCTCGACCCTCCTAATCGTGACTGTTAAACACCCTGACCCTGTGTGTCCCAGCCTCCCCTGCACCTCTGGGCTGAGGTTTGGGGACTGTGGGGCAAATAAGCACATGCCATCACAGTCAAGGGACAGTGCATGCCTCAAATCAGGGGGCTGAGGCACCAGCATCAGCCAGGGCCCCGTCCTGCCCTGCCGTACCCTAGTCCTGTGTCCTGGGAGAGCTGCAGGCCTTTCAGCCGCATCTGGAGTGTGGACTGACATTCCTGCCGTCACGCCCTTGCTGTGTCAACTGGCCAGGAGTGGAGAGTGGTTTCCACTGTACTTGTTGGATCACGGCTCAGTGGGATGGTGAGCTTTTGACCCAGGTCTCCTGTGGGTCTGGTCACTGTGAGTTTGGTCACGGGATGCTGCTCTGACATAATCAAGTTCAGGGCCTAGTGAAGCAGAGGCATCAGCGAACCTTTGCCGACAGAGCCAGGAGAGCCAGGACAGACCTAGGGTGGACCCCTGGCCTTACTACTGCTGTCCTTATGACCCTGAGGGAGTCTGTCTTCATCCGGGAGATGGGCATGGCATCACCCCTCTAGCAAGCTGGTTGTAAGGACTGGAAGTGGTCATTGTAAATCTACCAGGCCAGTGGGCTGGATGTGTGACAGCTGTTACTGCTGCCACTGCTGATTACATCCTAAACCTGAGTGCCTTCTGGGTCTTTAGCACCTGCCATGCATGATGGGCCAATGGGGATGGTTCCATCCCCTCTGCTCCCCTCCTCCCACGCCACCCCTTTCAGGCCCACAACCACAGCAGGCTTGTGGAATCTCTCTTCTAGGCTCATGGCCACAGAGTGGGCATGGGCCTTCCTAAGTGACCAGCACTTTCTCCGTGGGCTGCTGGAGACAGCTGGTGACAGCTGGCTGAAGGAGGGTAGAGTATTGATCCCAGGCCACAATATGGCCCTCTGGCTCCTGCCACAATCTTCCTGAGAGAGGAGGTGGGGGACACCTGAAAAGGTGCTGAGAGCCTGGGCTTAGGGCCTTGGTCGCTCCTCTGTGAGAGGGAAGGAGGTCTGGGAGATGGGCAGTTATGTTTCCAGAAGGCAGAGAAGTGGTGTGGTATGGTAAGAGGGGCTTTGGAGGCGGACCACACACACACCCCCTCTAGCCTCCAGGCCTTTGCCCACATAGGACTCTGTGAGGGCTGCCCTTCCTGCTTCTTCTCCTGGCGCCCCTGTTGGGATCTTCCAGGACCTAACACAAGTGCCCCATCTCCCAGGAAGCCTTCCCTCCACCCCCCAGGGAGAAGTGACTCTTCCTCACCCATGTCCTTAGGTGCTCCTGCACCCTATGACCCTCATCTCTATAGATATTGAGGCTCCCCTGCCACTCAGTGGGCAGCGCCCCAAGGCAAGTACCCATGGGATCTGCACAGCACCAGCCCAAGCCTGGCACTTGGTAGGTGCACCCTACAGTTTTGTTGAAGGAAGGAGGCTTGGCTTTAACCTGAGCCCTTTTTTTGCTTGGAGGCCTCAGGACCCCTGTTTGTAAAATGGATGGGAAGTTGTTCCCGATGCCCGAGACCTGTGTGCACTGACGCATGAGGACTGGGTTGTGAGATGGGGCAGAAAAGGGATGCTGCTGGTGCCTCTTAGCAGGTGGGTAAGGAGTGGGGCTCAACCCTGAGGGCAGCCAGTCTCTTCCACTCTCCAGGGTGAGCCACAGACTCCAGTTTAACAGGGAGAGACCTCCTTAGCCCCACCTTGAGGAGCCAGGCACTGGGAGGGGAAATGCCCACTTGGTGTCTAACCTTCCGTGCCTCCCTGACCTACCTTCGAGGACCTTCTCAAATTGGGCCCTGGCAGGTCCTGTAGCCCAAGCATTCATACCCTCTGCAATCTCACAGAACAGTCCCTCTAGGCTACCTCTGGCTTGGCTTTTGCCTGTGCTGTTTTGCTGCCTGTTCACTTTGCCCTTGATGCCTGCCCGTCAGGGTTCCACTTTATCAACACCTCCTCCAGGAAGCCCTCCCTGAGATACCCTTCCCAGCGTACCACCCTGACCAGGGCCAGGGGCACTTCTGCGCTTTCATAAATGCCTGTACTCACTCCACCATGGTATTCCTCACCGTTGGTTTAATGGCCAGTTCCAGGGCTCCTCCTGCACCCCCACAGCCTAAGCTCCGTGAGAGCAGGACTATCTGTATCTTATCTGTTGAAGCCTGTGCAAGCAAGATGCCGGGCACAGAGCAGGTGCTCGTTCACACAAGCACCAGTTACCAGAACCTTCTGTGTGCCAGGCGCCATCTGCTAGCTGGATGGAAGGGCTAAAATTCGAATGAGTGTCTGCTGGCCTGGGTCCAGCATTGGGAGTCTCCTTCTGTGACCCCAGGCCCTTCCCAGGGCCTTCCGGGAAGGGGCTGCCCCTGCCTGCCCACCCTGCCATTACCTGGCCAGATGATGGCTTCCAGCAGGGTGACCCGTCTGGCCAGGAGCTCCAGCTGAGCCTGCTGCTGCAGGAAGCTCTGTAAGCTAGGAGCCTGATGGGAGACCGAGAAGAGCAGACGGTGCGAGTCCGGCCTCCGAGGGCTGGGCCGGGGAGCCGAGGGTGGGGTGTACGGGCCAAGAGCCTGGGTGTGAGTCTCTGGATCTCCCCTTCTAAGTGGGGTCTGTGCTTTCTTGGCTCCTCAGGTGACCAGATGGGTGATGGGCAGAGAACTGGTGGGTGAATTCCTAGGGTGAGGGTCTAGTTCTCTCAGGCCTCTCTAAACGGATGCTCAGGGCTGGTTAGGAGGGCCAGAGGGGAAACTGAAACGGGCAAGGGGATAGCTGAAGCCAGGAAGGCCTGCCCTGGAAGCCTCTGGGGGCTTATGGGTCAAGGAGGATCAGAATTGGTGGGTGGTACATTACCCAGAATCCCCTGGGGCCTGAGCCTGACTCTGTCACTCACAGTCCCCTGCATTTCTGGAGTCTAGCTCCACAGCCTATTGTCCCTGTGGGCCTGGAGACTGGCTTGGCTACCCACAATTTCTCTAGAGCTGAAGTCTGATTAAAGTCTGGATCCATTACCCATAATCCTCCTGTGGGCCTGGGCTGTGATTTTATTACCCACAATCCCCTGCAATGTTTAATTCTGGTTCCATTACCCACAGTCCCCTGCTGGTCTGGAGTTTGGCTTCATTGTGCATAACTTCTTCCAAACTCAAAATCTGTCGCCTCTGGTTTCCCCTGCAGGCCTGTAAACCACATTACCCACAATGCCTGGAGGCCCAGGTCCAACCACAGAGGTGGGAGCCCAGGTTTCTAAGGCCCCCCTTCACCTGTGGTGTAGGGACCCAGTCACTGAGGGGTAGGTGGTCTTAGCTTCTCCAGCCTCATGACTAGGCCCAGGCAGCTCCACCCTGGAGGACTTGGGGGAGGCTGGTGGGCAAGGGCTGGGCTGTCTGTCCATCTGTCTCTACTCACCATAGAGCCCAATCATTGTTTCCAAGATTAAAACCCTCTCAGCTAAAATCTTCAAAGCCTCGCGTAGTTGGTGCAACCCCTCCCCCTGCGGAGGAAAGAGACAGATGCAGCCGTGAAGGGGGCAGGGGAGGGGGCCCTGCAAAGCCTGTCGGTGGCCCATGCCCCACCCTGGTCATGCACCCGCAGCCTGCACCCCCTGCCACAGCCCAGGGCCCATGGATAGCTGGGGCAAGACCAGGAAAGTACAGGAGGGGGACAAAGCAGGCAGAAGCAGTCCCTTCAATAAGTCCTGATGGATCCCAGTTGGCTGCTTCCTCCCCACACCCTTGCTGCACTGGGGGCGAGGGCAGCGGTGCTGTCCCAGGGCCTACGTGGAACCTGCCACAGAACGTGCCCTGGAGGCTGCCGTGAAGCCTCGCCACCCCATCTCCAATGATGGGGCACACTTTTTGCCTACCTCCGCCGGTGGGATCAGGCTACTTACCAATACGCTTTCCACTCACATCAAAAGGAATATACACAAGTAAAATGAGAGCATGCTTGAATGGCACTGCTGTCGGGGAAGGCGTGTCTAAAATGCTGGCAAAGCTGAGGTTCTGGCCCTGGTGCCCTCTCCCCAGCCCATCTCACTTTAGGCACAGCCTTCCCAAGCTCTGACTGCCCCAGGTCTGGAGTCTGTGGGTCTTGGAGCCCAGCCCTCAGCCCCACCTTCTTTTCTAAGCAGCGTCCCTAACACCGAGGCCCAGGGATATGGCAGTGGGTCCACACAGCCACCTTCCTCCCAGGCCTCCCTGATCTGGGGCTCCCCACTCCCAAGTAGTGCCAGCTGCTGCTGGGGGCTCATGCCAGAGACCACCAGCTGGCACTCACTTCCTCTTGCTCCCAATCTTTCTATCCTTTCCTGCCCCACATGGGGTCCATGATCTTGCCTAAACTAACACTCCCTCACTCCTCCTTTCCTAGTCCAGACCTCAGCTAGGTCTGCATTACAGGTAACGTCAACCCCAACAGAGCATTAGTACAGCAGATAGCTATTCTGGCCCTGTCACAACCGGAAGTTTCTGTTGAGACCCTTTACTCAGTATGGAGTAAGTGAAGGGATGACGTGTAACATGCATGTTGCTATAATGACAGTCCAGCCCTTTAAAGTAGCTGTTCCCTCCCCCACACACCTAACAATGGAGACATCCGCCAACACACTCGTGAGCCTGCTGTGGCCTTGCTGTGACTGTCTAGCATGACCCCAGTGTCCTGTCCACATCACAGGGACTCAGGCCACTGACTGGTCACTGCAGCCTGAGGGACAGTCGCAGGGTCACCACAGGCTGTACACCAAAGCAGTCCCTCATCAAGCGTTACAGGAGGAGGAGCTAACAATGAATGAGTCTCAGAAATTATGGTAAATCACTCCCGGCGTGGACAGCGGGACACGCTGACATCATGAGCCTCCTGCAGAGATGCAGTGAGAGGGCACCACACCCCTCTACGCGCCCCTGCCAAGGGGACTTAGCCTGCGTCTCATCAGCAGGAAACAGTCAGACAAATCTCGGTGGTGGGACAGTCGCAAAGAGACCAAGAGAGAGAAAAACAGGGCAGGAGGCCTATGCTGGGTGAAGAGAGACTGGAGACGGGACAACCATGTGTCATGCATACAACTGGAGTAGGAGTTAAAAAAACCATAAAAGGCACTGTGGGACCACTGATAAAACTTGAATATGTTATGCATTAAATGGCATCATTTGACTGGATTAATGTCAGCTTTCTTAGGTGTGACTGGTGTCATGGCTCTTTGGGAGAATGTCCACCGTCTTCCCAGATACACGCTGGTGTGCTAGGGGAGGTGTGGATGAAGTTTGAAACTCATCCTCAAATGGATTAGGAAAAAAGGTCTGTACATATATAAAGAGAGATGGAGCAAATGTGGTAAAATAGTAATCAGCCAGTCTAGAGGAAGGTAAGAATAATATTCACTGTACCAACATTTCTGCATATCTGAAAAATTTTACAATAAAAATCTTGAGGGAAAATGTGGAAAAAAGATCCTGCTAGTTGGATCATTCCCCAGATGGAGGGGGCCTGCTGTTGACACTGATGACACCCCAGCACCTCCCTCTGGGTCAGGCCTGGGTGTCCAGGGCCTGTTGGACACCCCCACTGGGCCATCGTCCAGACATCTCCCATTTTTCATGGGCAAACCCCAGCGGGCCTGCTTCTCCTGACTCTTCTTTACTATGTGTCTCTCTTCCCTTCTCGCTCTCCCCTCACAGCCACACTAGCGCCCACGTGTGTCTCAGCTCCACGGACATCTGCCCCTCTCCGCTGTCCCCAGTCCCAGCCCCCACAGTCTCTCGCCAGGGTGACCACGGCAGCCTTTTGCCTAGTCTCTTTCTGCTTTTCCCATCCACTCTCCACATGGCAATAGGGCATCTTCTGCAAACAAAATCTGATCACGTCACTTCCCTGCTCAGAACTATTACAATGGCTCCCCACTGCCCATTAGAACAAAGTTCAAACGCCTCCATATGGCCTCCTAAGTCATGAAAGCCTTTGACCTCTGTCTTACCCCTTGCCTTTGACCTCTGCCACCCCAGGTACTTCCACATGATGCTCCTGCTCCTGTGCCTGAACACCCTTTGCCTGGGTAATGCATCTTTCGGGCCTCAGCACGGGTCTCCACGAGGCGGATGCTAAATCCTCCCCCATCACAGCTGAGCTTCCCCTGTCCCGTCGCTGCTGGTTACTAGT
>PVIA01004989.1:0-63108 GCA_004024845.1 Tonatia bakeri
CTGCTATCACTGCTGTTGCTACTGTCACTACTTTCTGATTTGCTGTCACTACTGTCACTGCTGTCACTACTGTCACTGCTATCACTACTATCTGATTTACTGTCACTGCTGTTGCTACTGTCACTGCTGTCACTACTGTCACTGCTGTCACTGCTGTCACTGTCACTGCTATCACTGCTGTCGCTACTGTCACTGCTATCACTACTATCTGATTTACTGTCACTGCTGTTGCTACTGTCACTGCTGTCACTACTGTCACTGCTGTCACTGCTGTCACTGTCACTGCTATCACTGCTGTCGCTACTGTCACTGCTATCACTGCTGTTGCTACTGTCACTACTTTCTGATTTGCTGTCACTACTGTCACTATCTGATTTGCTGTCACTGCTGTCGCTACTGTTACTGCTGTCACTATCTGATTTGCTCTTGCTGCTGTCGCTACTGTCACTGCTATCACTACTATCTGATTTACTGTCACTGCTGTCGCTACTGTCACTGCTGTCACTATCACTGCTATCACTGCTGTCGCTACTGTCACTGCTGTCACTACTGTCACTGCTGTCGCTACTGTTGCTACTGTCACTGCTGTCACTACTGTCACTGCTGTCACTGTTGTTTGATTTATCTTTACTGCTGTCTGATTTGCTATCATCACTCTCATCATTACCATTGCCATTACTGTCACTATAATTAGCATCTGATGAGCTGTCATTTTCATCATCTCCTTCTCCTTTTGAGTCACCGTCATTGTCATTATCTTTTGATTCATCAGAGTTATAAGATATATCTCCTTGGTTACTGCTGTTATTGTCACCTTCAGAATTGGCATCATCATTGCCATTAGACTCATCACTGCTATTGGGATCATCTCTTTGCATGGATTCATCATTAAACTCATAACTATCATAACCATCACTGTTACTGTCACTACCTGTTCTGCTGTGTTCAACATTACTTCCAGGTTCTGATTTCTGGCCAGGTCCTTGCATGTTGTCAACCTCTCCTTGTGTCTTAACATTTTCATTGCCCACAATCATTCCATGTTGTCCTTTGCTCTCTTTCCTTCTGTTGACTTTCACAGCTTCTTTGGTAATATTGTTTCTGTTGCCTCTGCTGGGAACTTCGATTTCTATTCCCTGTGGAAGAATGAATAAAAACATGATTACTTAGTGAAAGTTACACTGGAAAATTGCATTGATCTTAGGAAGACTGACTGAGGAAAGTGACCAGAGAAACAGAAGTTCAACTTCTAGCACTTCAGAAACATCTGTTTGAGCAAATGTGTGTTATTCAGCACTTGAAAGTTCTCTAGTGTTTAGATTACACAACAACCCACTCATGTTTTTACCCAGTAGGAAGGAACTTTTATAAACCGTTACATGGTACAGCCATTATTTAGCATAAGACTTTTCCAGAACTATAACCAAATTTTCAGAAATGTCTGATTTTTTAAATTGTTTTATCTCAAAGTCAGGTAAGGACTCTGGCTTTCCCATCCAATACTCAAGGAATTTAGGTGCAAAAAATACACGAATGTCTGTCATGATTTATTTTTATGATACCATTAGTGGGGTGGAGGGGACATTTTAAACTGTCATTTAAAAAAATGCCATTTAAAAAAATCAGCTTCACAAACTAACCTTATCTTGGCTCTTCCCATTAGCACTTGGCTCCAATTCTTTGCTAATTCCATTTTCCACATCGTTATTTTCTCTATGATTGGGTTTTTGGGTGTCCTCTATTCTCTTGCTATCATGTCCTTCTGGAATGCCATCAGAGTCCTCCTCACTCTTGGAGGCATTGTCTCCGTCCACGTGCTGGGCATCTTCTTCATCGTCAGGGCCTTCGTCTTCACTACTGATTGAATTTTGACTTAAGCTATTATCATTGTCATCTTCTTTTCCATGACCCTGACCCTCCTGGCCCTTACTATTATCAGTGTCTTCTTTTCCATTTCCTGTTTCTTCTCCTTCGTTGTCACCAGAGCCCTGGTCTTCATCCTGATCTTCTCCATCCCCACTGGGACTCCCACCAGAGTTATCCAGGCCAGCATCCTCTCTGTTGCCAGCTCCGCTTCCCCCTGGTGTTTCCTCTGCCTCCTCTCGACCATTTCTCTCACTTTCTTTCTGAGGTGTTACTTCACACGTAGCACCCTCATTTCTACAGGAATCCCCCTTTGTTTCATCCTCGTGGCCTGTACTGTTACTGCTTCCAGCAACTTGATGTTCATCTTTTTCAAAAACAGTGGCATTCTCACTCTGACTTGCATCTCCAACAGTCCCGTTCTTTGAATTCTCATCAGTATTTCCATTAATATTGCTCCCATTTGCTGCTCCAGTATTGTCAATAATGCTTACTTGTCCCCTAAAACCGTTGGCTGTGGTGCTCTCTTCCTTTCCATGTATCCCATCATGACTGTATGTTTCTGGTCTTCCTGTGCCCCCATTCTGGTCCTCAGAGTGCTTCTCTTCATTCACTAACATGGAATGTGTAGAAGAACTTTTCCCTCCTATGTCTGCCCACTCAGAACAATTTCTCTCTACTTTGTAACCATCTTTGGTATACTGTTGCCTTCCCATTTCACTTTCATGCATGGGGACATCACTCTCTTTGGTGGTATCGTTAGCAATTAGCTCATCCTGAAAAAAAAAATTGAAATAAGTTGTGAATATCATCTTGAAGTAACATAAACTGAAAAGATAAGCATCAATATTTTTGGAAGGTAATGGAAGCTGAAAACCACCTTAGAACCACATTTTATATCCTATACCTGTATTGGCACTTTTGATTTTGCTGGGAGATTTAAATTCACAGATTTGCGAACAGCGTATCTCTCCGATGGCTTGATCTGAGGAACCTAACAAAATTGAAAACATTCTTATTTTGTGTACATGCACATCCACAGACACAGATACATGGTTTCCCTAAATGAAGAAAAAAAAGATATAGCACAAAGGCCAAAGTATGCTCTAATCAGGTAGAAAGAGAAATGACTTTTTATAGGGCTGATGTGGGATTTAAACTGGCACACAGATACTTTTTCACAATGGTGTTACCAATTTTATTGAAGAATTAACCAGACCACTTATCTCAACTATAGAAGAGGAACAGTCTTTTCTAGAGATGAAAAGATAGACTTTTGATATTTCTGTATAATAAGCCTTTTGCGAAGTAGCAGACCCCACTAAAGATCAGCATGCCCAAAGCCTCCAGCACCGTTGGTCTGACCAGAGCCAGTGCATACGAAAGTCAAGTCATAGGATGCTTCTCTGTTCTCAAGAGCACGTCTGAAATAGCTGAGAAAATTCTCAACTATGTAAATACCAAAGGGTTCGGTACTAAGAAAACATATCAAAATGTCAACCATAGCAGCTGGCTAATAAAATTATATACAAATGGCTGTATTTTGCTAATTACTTTTTGTTGGTGTTTATCTGTATATTCCACATTTTCTACAGTGACCATATAAAAAATTATGTCTCTGAGTAAAATGTTAGTTTTCTCCTATGTAAAAACATATTCTATTTTTTCCTATTTTTCTTTTCTGAAAACTTCCTAAATGATACAGGCTTCACTGATATTGGAACGAAGTTCAGAGCACATGAGCAAAGATGAACAAAATCTTCGTGATTTCTGAACACTGAATGTAAATTGATCTCAATGAATTTTAAATAGGAATCCTTCTGAGTAACATTTGATTGGAGAAATGGGAGCATGAATTTGAAATCATGTTTGGTTTTGGGAAGACCCCAGAGATATCTTGTCAAGTTTTTCATGCAAATCTAAATGTTTAGGCTCGGTTTACCACAGACACAGTTGTGTGTGTGTGTGTGTGTGTGTGTGTGTGTGTGTGTGTGTGTGTATTTTTTTTTTTTTGAGGAAGGCATACTTACCGGAATGGCCCATGTTGCTGCCCAGATGCAAAAATATATGATTATCTTCATTTTCTTTAGAAATATTAGTTAATGGCTGTTTTTTAAAAAAGAATAGCACATTACTTATAAAGCAAAAGATAATAACCACAGTAACATAGTATTTGGTTTGTAAGCATTTACTTTTCTCCTGGAAAAGGAGTATTTATCAAATATGAAAAGGTGGCTGTCAATACTCAATGTTCCTGGCACCTGGACTATTTGTGGAGATGTATGGGGTGTCATCAGGCTCAGCACTGATGTAACCACCTAGACTTTGTCTGCCTCTGCAAGGGAAGGGAAACAGCCATGCAGCCACAAATTCATAATCATAATTTTGTCTTTCTGCTATTCTTGATGGTAATAATCTCTCTTCTGAATAGTTCATTTTTTTACTATTTTAAAGAGTTATTTATTTATTTTTAGACAGAGGGAGAGGAAGGGTGGGAGAAAGAGAGGGAGAGAACATCAATGTGTGGTTGCCTCTCACACATCCCTATTGGGGACCTGGCCTACAAGCCAGGAATGTGCCCTGACCGGGAATCAAATTGGCAACTCTTCAGTTTGCAGGCTGGCACTCAATTCACTGAGCTACACCAGCCAGGGCTTTTCTGAATAGTTTTAATCAAGAGTTAACTAATTGTGCTAAGATTGTGCCTAAAATATGAAGCACTTACCATCCCCTCTCCAAATTCATACAATTGGGCTATTCTAGATTGTAAGGGACAGATATGAGGGAGCCTAGGCTAATGGAAAGAACATGGAGTTTACAGGCCTGGGTTCGAATTCTACCTTTGTTACTTGATGTGTGAGTTGGGAAAATTTAAGTACTATATTAAGCCTGGTTCCTCCATCTGGGATAATAATAATAATCCCTGCATTTCAGAATTACCCGCCCCCCCAATCTTAGCAGGAAAATCTCTGAGAAGTCTTCTCTGACTCCATTTCAGAGGGTATTTGGTCTCTCTCTCTCTCTCTCTCTTTCTCTCTCTCTCCACCCAGCAGCACTGCACACCTCACTGGTAACATATTGTGATGTTTTAAAATAGCCCAGTTACTTACATGTTCCCCTGCCCAACTGAGGGCTCCTGAGACCCAGGAGAATGTCTTGATAGTCATTGCATTCCAATGCACAGCACAGAAAAACGCATTTTATGAATATTGTTGATGAATAAATACTTACTAGTATAAGCAATACCAGGCACTGTCCTGGGTATTTAGTAATCTCGTAATAAATGATAACAATGATTTTTAAGGCATTTTAAACATATGATCCATTATTCCTGTTAAAAGTCACGTTCAGAAGTGGTCTAACATATACTTTAATACATTGGAATAGGCATTGCATAGTCCATGTGAATCAAAAATTTAAATTTCTATTTACTGCAGACTGGATTGTTTGATGCAATGATACAATTACTATAGAAAGGAAGGGGGAGTTTTACTCCTATTTCATGAACTCCCACTGGACTTATAGATTATAATGCTGCATGTTATAAAACATCCTTTATTCAGTTTAACATTGATAGTGAAAACAGAAAACCTCAGTGAATGTCAACTGCCATAGAGTTATTGGTATTTCTTTATAGGAAAGAGGACACAGTTCTACAGCTACTGAGAGAAAAACAAAAGTGCGTACTCTTAGAACTGCTCAACAGAAAGCCAAAACCTGCTTCCAAAGTGCTACAGGTTAAAAATGAAGCTGAGGTGACCTCAGGACAAGTATAATGCAGAGCCCTGGGCAAAAAAGGCAGCTGTTCAGTATGCAGGGGTTGCACTGTACTTTGCAATCCCACACCTAATTATTATACAGACTCTTCAGAAGACCCATCTACACTGTGATTTGGAGGAGCCATGGTGTCCTGGAAATGTACCTGTAGTGAAAGTCAAGGTCATATGCAGCCCATTTCTAAACTGCAGTACAGAAATCTGACCATATTAGCTTCATTTCAGATACACTCCAATGATGCTCATCACTGCGTACACAGGTAGCTAAATGGTTTGCAAGACTCCTATAGAAATAGCCTCAGTTTTGTCAGTCTGAAAACAGAGGCTTAAGAATTGTGTGAACCTCCAAAAATCTAGTCAAGGGACAGGTATAAATGACCCATGCACATGGATGACAGGGTGAGGACTGACCGTGGGAGCCGGGGGTGGGTGGAGTGGGGGAGAGCAACTGGAGAAAATTGGGAAAACTGTTATAGAACAACAAAAATAAGTAGATAGATAGATAGATAGATAGATAGATAGATAGATAGATAATAGATATTCTGGCTTGCCATAACCGCCTTCAGATTGTCTCATGTATTGTCATAAGTGAAATGAGGTTTAGAAAATGCCTAGTTAATTTGGACAATTTTTTAAAGTGAAAACCAAAGCCCAATTAGGCCCTGTTTGAAAGTCCAAGCTGGATTTTTAAAATCTGAGTTATTTAATTTCTTATTGAAACTAACTAAAGCAACCAGATAATTATCAAATTTCCATTTTGATAATTATCAAAATAATTTCCATTTTTTAGTTTGCCAATATTTTAGTAACACGTCTTTCTTTTTTCAAGCCCATCATATTGTAAAATGCAGAAGGAGTGTGAAAAGAAGCTAGAATCTCTAGATATTCTAAGTAGAAGTGTTTTTAATATTGCTTTACAACTCTAATGTTGACTGGCAAAAAGAAAAATAATTTTTTAAGTCAAAAGTTAATTTTTTAGGGACCAAAAAGTTAAATGGAAACTTAGATTCATTCATGCATTCATTCACTGACTCATCCATCAAACATTTGAAGACCTAATGTGGGTCAGATACTGAGCCCTAGAAACAGACGTGAGTTTATCACTGAGTGGATGAGACAGTCTTTGAAATAAGTGTAACATAATGTGTTAAATCAAATTCATGTTTATTTCTCTAAAAACTGCGTGTTTAAATGTTAGGGTGGTTACTATTTAAAAGAGGAAGAGACTGTTTCTTGTCTTTTTCACTCAGGCCCATCACATCTTACATTACAATGGTGAGTCTGAAATATGGCTTCAGTCAGACTTGAGGTTCTTAAAAATGGTTTTTCTGGATAAAAATAACAGTAATGGAACTTTACTGAATTATATATAAAAGATTCTAATCACTCATTCTGTTATTAATATTTTAGATTTAAAATATTTGCTTCATCTTATATATACTCTTTCTATTAACAAATGTGAAAAAAACCCTATCCTTCAGTAATGCAATATTTTGCTAGATAGAATTAGTATTTCTTACCATATAATTTTCCATTATCTTTTAATACAAACTGTTGATTTGACAAGTCAAAAGGGGAGGGAAAAATCTAACCATACAGGGTTATTCACTTCTAAAAATCTAGTTGGCTTCTCTGAAATTCAAATTTCTTTCTGAAGACATCTGTTGGTCCTGAATAAAAAGGCTGTTTTATCTTACCTTAAAAGCCTTCAAAGGGACTTTGAAAATCCAGGATTTCTTATCTTTTTTCTTTGAAGACTGAGAAGCACACTGTTCTGGACTTTTGCAAAATAATTTTGTACCTGCCGAAATTTAAACTCAGTTTGATAATTTTCTCAACCAATCACTGTTTAGGATCTCTGATATAGGGTTATAACGTGTCACCATGTCTATGAAGCACATAATAACCTCCTCCACCTCCTTCACTTGCTGATGTGTATTTGCTCACTGAACCATTTGGTTCCAAAGGGACTAGACTTACTTTCACTTAATTAAATAGGTTTTGGGAGGCTGTTTTGCATCTTAAATATAGACAATCAGTGTAACATATCTAAAAAGAGCCACTTAAACTCTGTCACCCTGACATTTCTTGTTTTACTAAGGTTGGCAATCTAAGAAAACTCTAGGTTTCTTTAGTAAATACGACTACCTATTTACGATCCCTGTCATTCCTGAGGTAGGTATTAAAGTTTCTGCGCTATAATTCAAGAAATTGTCCACATACAACAGCCTTGACATTGCCCCGAGAGGTGTCTTTAACAATCTATAAATAGTAACTCCATGAAATCTCTGACCTAAACACTGATGTGAAGTTTTAAAATGTATCAATTTATTATTCAAACTAAGTTTTAAAATAGACATTCAAAATATTGTGAGGTAGTTAGATGTGCAAAAGTATGTACAAAGGATTTAGCTCTCAATGATCTCTGTTATCTGTCAGCTGTGGAGGACAAAATAGAAAACTGGATCATGTTCCTTGGAGTAAGTTTTGGTACCTGGACTCAGCATCCTCTTGAACCCTGACACGTGCTATGATTCAGTTAATCTCTAACCCATGCCTTCAATTTGTGAGTTCAAAAACTTGACAATCTATATCTTTCTATGAATTTGCTAAGAATTTTCAGGAATAATCTAATATTTTCGTAGGTTGTCACATCAAAGGATATGAATCATGTCCCACCACTAATATACGGCCACCCGACAGTCATACAGAACAACTACAGAATTTATACATAGTACTATTACAGGGAAAACAGTAAGGTTGAGAGGGAGTACAGGGAATGAAAAGAGGATTTTCCTTAAAGCTGTTTTCATAGCAATCACTTTTGCTTATTTAGACAGCATGTTTATGTGGGTGGCTTAAAAGGCTTAACCAAGTGCTAAGGGGCCTGAGGTCACTCTGGGTAGTAACACAGCACCCTCACTCACAGAGACTCCAGTGGAGGTTAGTGAACTGAGCCTGCCTTCCTTTCCCTTTATTTGAAAGAACATGAGTTATAGTCAGAGATTTCAATAGTTGATAGAACTAGTAGACAGAAAAAAAATCAGTACAGATAACCAGCTGTAAAAAGAACTATCAGGGGAAGGGTTTACAGGAACAAAGTTAGACACATGGATAAAGACTAGGGGGAGGTGGTAATGGGACGGAAGTTGGGGGAGTGGGTGGACTTGATTGGGAGTACAGGGGAGAAAACTGTACTTGAACAATCATTTAAATAAAATGGGGGGAAAAAAAGAACTATCAACTAACTTGATCCAATTGACATTTATTGAACACTTTATCCAACAACAGCCACATAAACATTCTCCTCAAGTACAGGTGGAACATTTACCTCGAGAGATCATATTCTAGGTCCCAGAACAAACTTCAACAAATCTAAAAGGATTTGAGTTATACAAAGTATGTTTACTAATTACAATAGAATTAAATTCAAAATCAGTAACAGAGAAATCTCTGGAAAACCCCAAAATTTGGAAGCTAAATAGTACACTTCTAAATAATCAATGGTGAAAGAAGAAACCAAGAGGAAATTCAAAATGTATTGAAATTAAATGAAAATAAAAACACAGCACTTTATCAAAATTTGCAGGATGTCATTAAAGTAGTTCATATGGAGAAAATTGTATCACCAAATACCTGTATTAGAAAAGAAAAGAAAAAGGTCTCAAAACAATGACTTCACCTTTGACTTTAAGAAACTACAAAAGTAAGAAAAAAATTAAATTCAAATTAAGCAAAAGAAATAGTAAAGATCAGAGCTGAAACTGGTAATTTTTAAAAAAAATATATATATATAGAAAATCCACAAAACTAAAAATCGTGCTTTCTAAAAAGCTCAATAAAATTTATAAAATAAAAGACACAATTATCAATATAAGGAATGAGAGGGGAAACACTACAGATTCTATAGATATTAAAAGATTAAAAAGGGAACACTATGAGCAACTTTATTCCAATAAATTCAATAACTCATGTGAAATGAATAGATTGCATGAAACCACCAAAGCTCACTCCCAAAGAAATAGATAACTTAATAGCTATATACCAATTAAAGAAGTTAAACTCATAGTTAAAAGCCTTCCCACAATAGCCTGTTTCCATTTTGTACTCTCCAGATTGTCCTTTTTAATCTAAGCAGGCAGCAGTTTTATTAATATAAATTTTTCAAGAAGCCTTTCCTGGATTTCACAAAGATTCACTTAGACAAATTCATATCCACAGATTTTTCTATCCCTCTGTCTTTTGCTTGGATAGCTGAAGACCAATGTTCTGAAACTACTTAAAGGGCCTGTTTTTTGAGTGAAAAGATCTGTGAGGAACATTCTTAATATTCTGTGGATGGATATTCTGCTCTTTTGCTAACTTTCCCAGCTTTTAGCAGAGGGTTGCAGAATCATTCCCTCTCCTTTTTTTTTTCTTTTTAAGATCATGCTGTCCTTACAGTGAATCTTTAAATTTTAGCATCTTTTGCCATTGAAGAGGAAGAGAATTTTCAGTATCATCAGGTCCTGGTTTCTTTTTGTTTAACAGTTCTACGAATGTATTTCTCTCCTCTTGCATTTTACTGTAAGCAGCAAGAAAACAGGCAGCATTCCCAACACTTTGCTTGGAAATGTACTGAGCTATATATCCGAGATCATTTCTTGCAAGTTCTGCTTTGCACATAACTGAAGAGTATAATTCAAGTAAGATTTCTGCTAAGCTTTCTGCTAAGAGGATAACAAGAATCCTCATTCCTTCACATTTCAGTGATGCCTTACTCACTCCCTTCTGAGACCTCACCAGCAGCACCTTTAACATGTATGTTTTTATTAAGTCATCCAACCTCCACACACTGCCTGATTCCAAAGCCACTCCTACCATTAGGAATGTGTATAGCAGCCCCCCACTCCCATACACCAAAATCTGGGTTAGTTATCTATTGCTGCCTGCAAAGTCACCAAGTTTACCTCTGCTTTTAGAAAGCTCGTTTGGCTAGGTTAGCCTCATCCAAATAATCTCTTTATCTTAAGGTCAATTGATTAGTAAACTTAAACACATCTGTCAAATCCCTTGTGCCATATAATGAGACGAAATCGCGGACATGATACTTCATCATATTTACCCTTTCTCCCATGCTCAAAGGAGAGGGGATTATACAAGAGTGAGGATCATCAGGGGTCACTTTAAAATTCTGCCTACTCTACATTTTAATTTATACTGAAAGAAAACGTATCAGTGGCTTTATGGGGTTGGGGTGCGGGTGAAGCAGAGGATGGAAGAACAAGATTATAGGGGTTATAAGGAAATTTTTATGGATACTTTTCATTATCTTAATTGTGATGCTAGTTTCATAGGTGTCTATATATGTGTGAGAATATCAAATTGTACCCCTTAAATATGTGCAGTTTGTTGTATGTCAATTACCACTTCAATAAAATGAGTAGCTAAGTCATTTCAAATCCTATAAATTGATAAGTTAAAACTATGGCTTTAATAAAGACTCCCAGAAGGAAACATAAACCCCAATTTATGATGGAAACCAAACAACTAAAATTTAAGATCTGGGCTCAGATTTCTATGTCAATTTAGTAACTAAACAAGTTCTCTAGAACCCCTTAATTAGGATTGTTATTCTGTTCCTAGGAAAGAATTTGGAATGGAACTCTTAAGCTAGTGGCGACTCTATTAGCATGACTTTGAACTATCTGCCTTCCTGTTTTCTTAAATTTGGATAAACAGTAGCTGAGCCAAATGTCAAAACTAAGGCAAGAATAACAGTTGCAGTACAGACACAGAGAGAATATTTTAATTCAAATTTTTCAAGTTGACTCAAACTGGCTCACCAATCAGTAGAAGGCACATGAGTAGTGGTTCTCTGTGTGGGCAGATGTACTAAATCCCAGCAGGGCATCCTTGATTGGTGTAAATTTAAAGGACAAAAACCTTCAATTAAATTCCCCAGTATTGAATTAATGCCAGTGCAATTGGGAAAACAGAAATTAACAATATTAATTTTTGAAGAAACAACCATAGTTTTTTTAAAAGTGGTAACCATTCCTTCTAAATTTTTTATTCCATTTCCCTCAGGTTTATAGTTGGCAGAATGTTCTCTGAAATATCTTCATTTAAAAAGATATTAAAACTGAGCTTTATGTAACAAACTTCTCTGTGGGCCAGTCTTAGCTTCCATTGCCTTATTCTGACTGAAAACACAACAGTTACTAGTCCTCACAATATTTTCTTCCTATGAAAAAAGAAATATTTAACTTTTTGCCTTTCATGTGCGTATATGCTTTAAAATAGAGTCTCAGATATTAAGAGCTAGTAGAGAGTAATAATAAGATCAGAGGCTTTGAAGACAGACATATCTGGGTCAAGTCCCCATCTGTCACTTATTGTGTGACTTCGGAAAAGTAACCTAATCTAAGATTGAGTTCCTCATCTGTGAAATTATATTATAATAATAGCTAATACTTGTTGAACACTTATAGATGAAGAACAATGTAAGCTTCTTATCTCATGTCATCCTTAAAATGTTCACACGTGATTACAGCTATCTACATCATAGAGGTGAAGAAATCAGGTCCTAAAGTGGCACAACCAATAATGACAGAACCCAGATTTAAACCTCAGAATTCTGACTTAGAACCTGACCCTTAGCCACAGCAACAAATTAACTGCTTACTTCTGAATGACACCAGGAAGGCACTGCACAGAAAACCACTCAATGTCCAGCAATATACACGGGAGTCCTAATAAGGGGAGCTATTATGAATTTCTTGGTTCTTTGCTAAGTCCAAGTCCTTTAGTTGTCACCAACCAAACTTTCCTAGGATTATTGGCAAAGTGATGCCTTAAATAAGACCCAAAACTGTGACAGTTATTTTTTCAACACTATAAGTAAATTACTAATCTTTGGTGAAAACAAAAGTCTATTGGCTCTCATTCTTTCTCTCTTCCTGAATGCTGAAACCGCTAACAGACTTACCGGCTCCCAATCTCTGAGCCCTGCTCCCAAATCTCTTACACAAATACCAGAGTGATCTTTTTGAAGTGCAAATTTAATCATGTCACTACTTGGATTCAAACTTTTGAGTGACTCTTTAATCTGGTTTAGAACACCTTAAACTGTTCAGCCTCACCTTGGACCACTCCCCTTTGAGAAGCCTTCAGACATAGAGCCTGAGCTGTGAATGCTGGGAAGTCACAGAGAAGCCAGCCAAAGACATGGTTGGGACCAGGTTGCCAGATGTCCTGAATACAGAGGACATGTCCTGTATTTTAATGATTTTTCCTGCTCTCCAAACTGACTTTGTGAGGATGACTTAAATGCCCTGTACACAACTCTTCTCAATAATCACAAAATGTTGGCTTTTTACACTAGTTTTTCACTGCAGTAATTGGTGCTTAAATATCTTATTTGGCAACAGTAGCCAAAGATATGAACAATCCAATACATTCTCCCTTGCAGGTTTGTCTGAGGCATTACCAAAAAGAGGCAATTAAAATTAAAATACATATTTTTTTCATATATAAGAAAAGACTGTCCTTTGGCCAAAGTCTCAAGTGATGAACAAACAGCCACCATTAACTGGCAGTAACAGACTGGTATACATGCTCTGAAAATCTGCCAATCAGCGACAGCCTCTCTCCAATAACCATGTTTCTGAAAGTTTGCAAATCAATGATAGCCCAAGCTTCCGGAAGACTGCCAGTCAGTGACAGCCCCAAGGACAGAAGCCAATCGGTAAGTGGCTCATTCCAGTGACCACTCCAGGGGGGTTGAGAAAGATGAAAAAGTTGAAGGGTTGAAGAAGTGCAAATTGCTGGTTACAAAATAGTCATGAGGATGTAAAGTACAGTATAGGGAATACAATCAATAACTATAATAACTATGTTTGGTGACAGGTGGGCATTGGAAATATCAGGGGGAGCACTTTGTGAAGTATATGATTGTCTGACCACTGTGCTTTATCCCTGAAACTAATACACATTAATATTAAATATAAATTGTTTTAATAACAATAAAAAAATAATGCTATGATGTTTTATAGGGAGAAAATATGTGTTAGATGAACTGCATTGAGGCATGAGTTATAGTCCTCTCAGCCATTGAGTTTGATGCTAGTGTGCTTAAACAGAAATGCATATAAAACAAGGTTACATATTGATCAGTGGATGAAAATGTAACCGAAGGCCAGCAGGAACCTAACCCTGTATTTCCCTTAGGAGCAATGGTTCAGTGTTCACTAATTCAATATTCAAAGCAACTCAACAGAACATAACTACCTTGATAACAAGAATTGACTGTGTGTGTGTGTTCATATCAGAACCTATTTTCATGAACTATAAGAATACCCTTACTACATGTGACACTTTCATAATCACTCTTATGTTTCTTTTGTAATGCTGCCTGTAATGGTTTCAGTTCCCTGAATTGATTTGTAACCCACTAATAAGTCATAATGGGCAGTTAGAAAACACTATTCCAGCACACACAGAAAGAAAAACAATTTTTTCTCAGATTAATAAAGTCAGTATTCACAGCTTATGTGAAAGATAATGAACCAAGCTAAATGATTGCATTCTTGAAAGAATTTGAAGACTAAAAGAAGAAAAGAAAAAAATTTGAAGCGTGGTAGTAGTAGCTTCTTAGGTTTTTATTAGTTTTCATTCTTTTATTTTTAAAGTATATTTTATTGATTATGTTATTACAGTTGTTCCATTTTTTCTCCCCTTTAATGCCCCTCTGCCCTGCACCACCCTCCCATCAGCATTATCCCCACTTATTTCATGTCCATGGGTTGTATATATAAGTTCTTTGGCTTCTCCATTTCCTACACTATTCTTAACCAACCACTGTCTAATTTGTATCTACTATTTATGTGTCTTATTTCCTGTACTTTTTCCCCCATTCTCTCCTTTCCCTTTCCCCACTGATAACCCTCTATGTGATCTACATTTCTGTGATTCTGCTCCTATTGTAGTTGTTTGCTTAGTTTGTTTTTGTTTTTATTTTCTTTCCAGGTTCAGTTGTTGATAGTTGTGAGTTTCTTGTCATTTTACTGTTCATATTTTTGATCATCTTCCCTTTCTTAGATAAGCCCCTTTAACATTTCATATAATAAGGGCTTGGTGATGATGAACTCCTTTAGCTTTACCTTGTCTGGGAAACACTTTATCTGTCCTTCCATTCTAAATGAAAGCTTTGCTGGATAGAGCAATCATGGATATAGGTCCTTGCCTTTCATGACTTGGAATACTTCTTTCCAGCCCCTTCTTGCCTATAAGGTTGCTTTTGAGAAATCAGCTGACAGTCTGATGGGAATTCCTTTGTAGGTTACTGTCTCCTTATCTCTTGCTGCTTCTAGGATTCTCTCCTTCATTTTTATCTTGGCTATTGTAGTTATGATGTGCCTTGGTGTGTTCCTCCTTGGGTCCAACTTCTTTGGGACTCTCTGAGCTTCCTGGACTTCCTGGAAGTCTATTTCCTTTGTCAGATTGGGGGAGTTTTCCTTCATTATTTGTTCAAATAACTTTTCCACTTGTTGCTCTTCCTCTTCCCCTTCTGGTACCCCTCTAATTCTAATGTTGGAATGTTTAAAGATGTCCTAGAGGATCCTAAGCCTCTCCTCATTTTTTTGAGGCCTTGTTTCTTCATTCTTTTCTGTTTGGTTGTTTCTTTCTTCCTTCTGGTCCACTCCATTGATTTGAGTCCCAGTTTTCTTCCCATCACTACTGGTTCCCTGTGCATTTTTCTTCATTTCCCTTAGTGTAGCCTTCATTTTTTCATCTAATTTGTGACCGAATTCAACCAATTCTGTGAGCATCCTGATTACCAGTGCTTTGAACTGTGCATCTGATAGGTTGGCTATCTCTCGGTCGCTTAAAATTATTGGTTCTGGGGCTTTCATTTGTTCTTCTGTTTGAACCATCTATTTTTTGTTTGTTTGTTTTGTCTCATCTGTTATGTATGAGGGGCAGAGCTTTAGTTGTTCATCCGGGGCAGGGCAACCCAGTGGCTGGGTTGTGAGGCTGTATGTGGGGGCGGGGTCCGAGAGGGAACTATGGCGCTTGCTCTGCTCTCCTTCGGACTTCAGTCTCTTCTGCTGCTTCCCCCAAGCAAACAGGGCCTTCCTGTGTGGGTGAGCTTGTGCACCCCATGGGCCTCTCCAACGACCTCTCCTGTGAGGCTGAGAGTCTCTCCCAGTGCCTCAACCCCCACAGGTGTTTTCAATCAGTGCCCCAAGGCTCTATTTCCTGGTGCTGGGACCCTGGGACTGCCCTGTCAGCCAGGCGCCTTGTGTGCAGTGCCTTGTTTCACAATCACCACCTCGTTGGGTCTGCTTGTTGCCACCCCTCAGCTGGGGTCTGCCAGTCAGGACTTGCATGCCCAGGGTCAGCCCGCTGTAGTCTTGCATGCCCAGGATGCCTTACATGGGTCCCAACACTCTTTGTGCCGTGATCTCTCTCCACCTTGCTGCACAGCTCCACCCCTTCTACTGGTCTGGATGAACGTGTCTATTTTAACTCCTTGGTTGTCTGACTTCCTTAGAGTTCACTTTTCTGTCAGTTCTGGTTTTTATTCTATTTCTAAATTATTGTTGGCCCTATCTTGGATGTGTGAGGAGGCACAGTGTGTCTACCTATACCTCCATCTTGGCCAGAAATCACCAGATATTGTGTATTTTTATACCCAGAAGATTTGTGACAATCCTGAATAGGAAAAGTCTATCATCATCATTTTTCCAATAGACTTAGATGATGGTTAGCATTTTTTAGCAATAAAGTATTTGGAGTTAAGGTATGCATATTTTTTAGACAAAATGTTATTGGACACTTCATAGACTGCAGCATTGTATAAACATAAATCTTACATGCAGTTGGAAACCAAAAAATTCATGTGACTCATTTTATTGTAATATTCACCTTTGTAATGGTCTAGAACCAAACCCACAGTATCTCCAAGGTATACCTGTTTTTCAGGGATCAGGTCTGGAAGTGGTTCTATATTTTTGTTCACATTTTGTTGGCCAGCACCAATTCACAGAGCCAACCCAAGTTCAAGAGAAGCTGGGGACTTTGGAAGAGCACTCAGATATGGGAGAGCAATTCATAGTCTCTGCCTCAGGCACAAAAGGGTCTCTAGCCTCCATTTATGCAGGGGACCTGTATCTTGGGTAATTAGATGAGGCTGAGAACATTTTAGAGAGCTCTGAACCACTGTTTAACTCTCGTCATCCATTATTGTTATTGTCCTTAATAAAAATATTTGAAGTTCTCTCTAAAACTGTTTTAAAGATGAGCCTAATAAGGGGTCAGGCCAGTGATGTGGATCACTGGATCACTTGTAGTAGCTGGATTAACATTTTTCATACTGTGGTTCCTGGATAATGGGAATCTGAGTCACCTTGATTCAAACTGTGAAATCTAAATTTGCCAAAAACGAAGATTTCAGGAGACCGCCTCTGACCTGTTAAATCAGAATCTTTCTTAGTGGAAATTAGGAATCTGCTTTTTAAAGGTGCTTGTTGGATTTTTTTTTTTTTTTTTGCATGTGTGCACTAGTACTTGAGAGCCATTGCCTCAAAATAGAACTAAAATGTCCTCCACTTGAAAGCTGAGTGTGCCTGTGATTACAAAATAACTTCAGATCTGAGCACCAGTTATAATCTTCTTTTCTAAGTGAGAAAAGCCAAAGATAGAAAATTCTGTGACTTAAACTGTCATAATATTGGCTGAAACAAATGATGACAGAGCTCAGATGATCAAGACTAGAAAAAGAGAGCAAGACAGGCTTGACTTGGACAGCAAAACTCCTCCAAACTTTATTGTGTGTGTGTGTAAGCCTCAGCTCTACCACTTCCTTTCTCATCACATTTTCTGATTCAACCCTCCCCCACCCTTCTAAATGTCTACTGAAAAAATGTCACCTGCCAATCTAGTCTTTTGTTACTATTAAATAATATAACCACATCCTCATCACAGGGCTGCTATGAGGATTCAATAAGGTAATGGGTATGAAGTGTTTAACTCACTTACTGAAACTCAGATGTCTACATAGATGCCAATAACTGTTCAAATCTAACATAAGTACAGACAGACCTATAGTTTTACTGGGCTCTAAAAGTAATCTTGGGAGTTCTAGCCAAGATGGAGGCGTAGGTAGAAACCCTTCCCTTCTTTGCACAACCAAAAAGAGGATAACAACTGATCTAAAATCAATAAACAACCAGAAGTACCAGAAAATCAAACTGCATGGAACTCCGACAACCAAGAAATTAAAGAAACAATCAGAACAACCAGACCAGTAAGAACCAAATGGGCAGGGCTGACTGAACAAGAAACTGAAACTCAGAGCTGACTGTGGACTACAGCTGTTTCTCCACGGTTGGAGAAACTCCCAGTCTCCCCCCAGAATCGATTCAAAAGTGCACTAAACATGAGCAGGTGGGCTGCATTCTTCCCTCTCTGGGCCCTCCCACATAGGCAGCACTACAGCGCAGCAAAGAGGGTTACCCTGCCCCAGTGAATACGTAAGGCCCCAACTCCTTACAACTTAACAGGTGTGCTGAGACAAAGAAATAGGGCCCAAATGAAAGAATAGAGCAAAGCTTCAGTAAGAGAACTAAACGATGAGGAGATAGCCAACCTATCTGATGGAGAATTTAAAGCCCTGGTAATCAAAATGCTCACAGAACCAATTGAGCTTGGTTGAAAAATTAAAGAACAAATGAAAGATATCCAAAATGAAATAAAACAAAATATTCAGGAAACCAACAATGACAAGAAGGAACCCAGGACTCAAAGCAACAATTTGGAACAAAAGGAAGAAATAAACATCCAATTGAAACAGAATGAAGCAAGAAGAACTCAAAAAAATGAAGAGAGACTTAGGAATCTCTAGGACAACCTGAAACATTCCCATATCTGAATTATAGGGGTGTCAGAAAGAGAAGAACAACAGCAAGAAATTGAAAAGTTATTTGAACAAATAATGAAGGAAAACTCCCCCAATCTGACAAAGGAAATAGACTTCCAGGAAGTCCAGGAAGCTCAGAGAGCCCCAAAGAAGTTGGACCCAAAGAGGAACACACCAAGGTACATCATCATTAGTTACCCAAGATTTAAGATAAAGAGAGAATCTTAAAAGCAGCAAGAGGAATGGAGAGAGTTGCCTACAAAGGAATTCCCATAAGGCTATCAGCTGATTTCTCAAAAGCAACCTTACAGGCAAGAAGGGGCTGGAAAGAAGTATTTGAAGTCATGAAAGGCAGGGACCTTCATCCAAGACTACTCTATCCAGCAAAGCTCTCATTTAGAATGGAAGGGCAGATAAAGTGCTTCTCAGATAAGGTCAAGTTAAAGGAGTTCATCATCACCAAGCCTTTATTATATGAAATGTTAAAGGGATTTATGTAAGAAAAAGAAGATAAAAATATGAACAGTAAAATGACAACAAACTCACAACTATCAAAAAATTAAACTAAAAGAAAAGAAAAACAAAAACTAAGTGAACAACAAGAACAGGAACAGAATCAGAGAAATGGACATCACATGGAGGGATTTCAGTGGGGAGGGGGAAGGGAGGAATGCAGGGGAAAGTTACAGGGAAGAAGGACCATAATTAGTAGGCATAAAATAGATAGGGAGAGATCAAAAATGGTATAGGAAACAGAGGACTCAAAGAACTTATATGTACAACCCATGGACATGAACTAAGCTGGGGGTATGCTGGAGGGCTGGGGGGGCAGGGCAGAGGGGAGAGAAAGGGGAAGAAATTGGGAAAACTGTAATAGTATAATCAATAAAATACACTTATAAAAAGAATAAATAAGTAAAAGTCATGTGATAAAAGGTTAGAAAAGTTAGATGTCCAGAAAGATACCAAATTAAAGGTAAAAAAAAAAAAGCTTTCCAAAGGTAACCACTGCAGTCACTGTCTAATAACTGCCTGGGGAGAGAAGCAGACTGTCTGTACAGATGTGCACACATGCACACAGAGATACACTTGTTGGTTTTTATTTCACAAAGTTAATGACATAGTCAGTTTTCTGTACTTAGCTTTTGTTGCTATTGTCTTTAACTTAAACATATATCTTGGCAATTTTTCTATCTAACATGTTCTTTCTCCTCATTCTTGTCAATGTTTATTTTTTTAAAGATTTTATTTATTTATTTTTGGATGGGGTGGGGGAGGGACAGAGAGAGGGAGAGAAACATCATCAATGTGTGGTTGCCTCTGAAACACCCTCTGCTGGGGACCGGGCTCATGGCCCAGGCATGTACCTTGACTGGGAATCAAACCGGTGACACTTTGGTTTGTTCGCAGGCCTGCACTCGATCCACTGAGCTACACTAGCCAGGGTATCAATGGTTTTTTAACAGCTGCATACAATCCACGGTTTGGACTTTGAAACTAAAATTCCATAAATGGGCACCTCAGGTGTTTCCAGTTCCCTAATACTATTTTTTAAATGCTCTAACAAACATCCTGTCCATGTATCCTGATGAAATTTCAAAGTTCCACAAGGTAGCTTGTGAGTAGTGAGACAGCTGAGTTAAAAGGCATGTGCTTTCTAAATTTTCAGACAAGTTGCCTAACCATCTTCCAGAAAAGTGCACTATCCCTGCAGAGTGCATAAGACACTCTTTCCCTTCACACTTGTGTCAGCTTTGGATATCACTGAACTTTTTGCTTTTCCACTCTGCTAGGTGGGGGTGGCAGGGAGGGAATTCATTGTATTGATCTGTATGTCTTTAATTGTAAGTGAATTTGAACATCTTTTTATGTTTATGCACCAGTTATATTTCTTTTTCTATTAAAAACTGTACTTCTTTATCCTATGCTCATTATTCTATTGGCACTTGATTTATATGAGTCTTTTATAAATTAAAGAAATTTTCCTTTTATTTTGTATTTGCTGCTTGTTGCAGTTGTCATTAGTCCTTCAACCTTGTGATTTTTTTCCATAGAAAAGATTTTCATTTAAGTAATTAAACATATTTTTAAAAAATAAAATAAAATGCCCTGGCTGGCGTAACTCAGTGGATTGAGTGCGGGCTGTGAACCAAAGCATCGCAGGTTCGATTCCCTGTCAGGGCACATGCCTGGGTTGCAGGCCATGGCCCCCAGCAACCACACATTGATGTTTCTCTCTCTCTCTCTTTTTCCCTCCCTTCCCTCTCTAAAAATAAATAAATAAAATCTTAAAAAAATAAAATAAAATAAAATAATAAAAGTAAATCTCACAGTTGCCCAAGAAATTCAAGTCCCGAATTCTCATTGCTCAGGGAAGAGTTGTGAATGGATGATGTATGTGACTCCAATGGACACACCATGGCATCCACTAGGAAGTGAGTTAGGAACACCAAGCCACCCAAGCGTACTCCATTCCACGGAGCATTGCCAGAGTGATACATAGCCCAGCTCCACCACTACTACCATCCAAGACACCCACTAGAAAAGGGCTTCAAACTACATGTAAATCAATAGACAAAATGCCTCTTATGGACATGGCCTTGGACTCCCCTCAAACAACAAACCACTCATTAGTTCAGAAAATGACAGAGTTCAATTTTAATGGGTCTACTTGTCCCCTCACAAGGATGTAGAGAGACAGACAGACAGACAGAGAGACTAAAATGCCTGAGGCCACAGAAAGAATCAGGATATGATGTTTTGAATGAATAACTATGAATTGAAATAAACAAAGGCTAACTAAGACAACATTTCCTTTACCTTTGATATGCAAGATCTGAGCAAAGCTTAAAAGACTGAAAAGGTTCTTCCAAAATATTAATAGAATTATAGAATTAATAGAAAGGGAAAATAACATAGTTTTTCAAACTGTAGGTTATAACTCATTAATGGATTATAAAATCAATTTTAGTGTATTTGTAATGAAAGAGTAGAATAGAGTAGGGCATACATACAGTAAATATATGTGGAAAAGATTTCTTTTTGTTTGAATGTGTATTTGAGTTACAATGTAATATTTATTTTTTATAGTGGACTGTATACTGGGAAAAGTTTAGAACTGTGTAGCAGAAAGCTAATTGCTCTGGAATCACAAGGAGTTTGAATCCAGGCTCTATTTCTTACTAATTTTATGACTTGAGACAAGCTTCAATTTCCTCAAATGTGAAATGGGAATAATACTTCCAAGAATTCTTAGAAAGTAAAATGGGATCATGTATCTAAATCCCTTCAGCTAAGGGTTTACTCCAAAACCATCACTTAAATGTCAGTGTTCTTCTCTTTCCACTTAAGGTATCATCTATATAAATAGATTCAGGTACCATAGCAACAGCCATTTAATTTCCCTTGGCCTCAGTTTTCTATTTTGAAATAAAAGCAATGAACTAGATGAACTAGGTGCCTTCTCTACAACTGCCTAACTTAATAAAATGGTCATTCTATTATTGAATCAGAGAGATTCTTGTTGAAATGTGTTACAAATGCCAAGTGACAAATATATTTCTTCTTTTTAAATTAAACTTTTTGTTTTAGATAAGGGCAGATCACATGCAGTAGTAAAAATAATACAGAGAAATTTTATGTACCTGTAATAGCAAGAAACATACTTGTTCTTTGCCACTGGTTCCTGGCACACAAGTCCTAAAACCTTTGGAATCTCCAGAGTAATGAGTTTCTTTTGTATGCTAATGACATGACTTGCGGCTGTGGGCTCCTAGATAGCTTTAGGACCTGGTGTTCATCACCAGAAAGACCAAAGCATGATTAGAGAGTAGTAACTTTCAGTCCTGTAACCTGACACAAGGGAAGGGAGAGGGGCTAAAGATTGATTTAATCACCAACTGCCAATAAATTAACCAATGATGCCTACATAATAGACCCTCCATAACTGCCTCTAAATGACAGGGTTTGGAAAGGTTACTGCTTAGTGCTGGGAGGGTGGTGTACCCAGAGTGGGGATGGAAGCTAAGCACCCTGAACCTTGCCCAACGAATGCATTGCTTCTGATAGGGGACTCAAAACTTGGAAAATTTTAGCTTAAGGTAAAAAGCTGTAAGTCTAGCAAGTAATGTGTATGTTAAGCTTTTGTTTCAGAAACTACAGATAAGGCCCATCCTGGCTCCTGGGAAAAGCAGCCAACCTCCAGGGGCACTGGCTAGAGATTACTGCCTGGGGACAAATTGGAGGCATCCTGGCCTTTTGTGTGACCTCCCCCACCCACTTGGGAACAGCTAACTGTTGAGAACAGGAAGGCTGCAGCTTCTCTCACCTAATCCTCCCTGAATTTCAAAGCCCTCACCACACTTTATTTGTCCTCGCCCCACCCCCTTATAATAGATCTGGCCAGGAAAGAGAAGGGATGATGGTTTGTTAGGGTATGAACCCACCATCTTCTTGGATCACCGGCCATCTGAATAAAGCGCCCATAAAAGATTCAATCACTGTCATTGCTTATTGGATTTGGTAGTGACAGGCAGCCCGAACGCTGGTGTCTTTTCCGGTTACACTTCCATCTTGCTGCTCCTGAGTCATATCCTTTATAACAAACCAGTAAGTAAAATGATTACCTAAGTTATTCGAGCAGTTGTAGCAAATTACCAAACCTAAGGAGGGGGCTTGTGAAGACCCTTGATTTATAGTCAGTCAGCCGGAAGTACAAGAGGCCTGGAACTTGAGAGTAGCCTCTGAAATAGGCAGTCTTATGAAACTGAGCCTTTAAATTGTGGGATCAGATGCTAACTTCAGATAGTGTCAGAAATTAATTCAACTGCAGCATATCAGCTGGTGCAGGAAAATTGGTTGCTATATCGGAAACCCCACATATCTGGTGTCAGAAGTTTTGTGAGTAAAAATAGCTCTGGAGTAGCCTTTATCCAGTTTCCCTCAATGACAACCTCTTGCAAAACTGTAATACAGAATATTAACCAGGGGAGAGACCCAAGATGGTGAGGAATAAATGGAAGCTACACTAACCTCCTCCCAGAACCAAACTGGAATTAAACCAAATTAAAGGAAAAATATCCTGAATAATCAACTGAACACTAGCTGAAGAGAAGCCTCCTAACCAAGAACGGAGAGAAGAAACCACTTTACCACAACAAAACTGATAAGAAGTATGAAGGCACAAGAGGGCTGGCTGGGCTCCCATGGGTGGCAACTGAAGTTCCCAAGGGATATTTCAGTGGCTGAAGTAGACAAGGAGATTCCCCCTGGGAAGTGTGGGATCTAAACCCCAAGCTGGGCTCCCCAGTCCAGGATCCAGAAAGGAACCCAAATAACATCCAGCTGTGAAAAGCAGTAGGGTTTTTGTCCACCAAAGAGAGATGACTAGAGATGCAGTAAGCCTCTTAAAGGCCAATGCATAAAATTTCATTTGCATCTACTTACCCTGGAGTGGACTAGAGATGCCTGAGGAGAGTCTGGGTTGCAGGCTCTGTGGAGAGAGATGACGGGTCAGCCACCAGGATCCACATGCTGAGTCATTCCCCATACTAAAAGAGCCATCCTTTGTCAGGCAGAGCTGTCCCTTCAATGTGGCATCAGTCTGGGGAAGCAATAGCCCCGCCCACATGAATTACTGTGCCCCATCTTGTGGAGTTTAGGCTGGGCTGCTAAAGAGTATAGCTGGAAGTCATCTCACTGATTAAGTTTAACAACAACATCAGCTCTCTGGGAGCTCTGAGGCTTTAGTTGATTCTCTCCTGGGCTGGATGCTGGTAAAAGCCAGCCTTGGTGCACAGCCTTGTTCTTTCTGCACACACCCAGGCCCAACTGAGGGAGCCACACATTGTGAATTGCCGATAGCTCCAAACAGGTTGCCCAGGGCCAGTCACAGGCAACAAATGATTTAAGCCTGAACCAGAGTCTCTGCAGTTCTACTTAATACATACGAAGAAATACAAAGAGGCAGCCAAAATGGGAAGACAAAGAAATATACCCCAAATGAAAGAACTAGAGAATTCTCCAGATGAACCAGATGAAATGGAGGCAAGCAATTTATCTGATATAGAGTTTAGAGTAATGATTATAAGCATACTCAACAGCATGAAGAAAGACATAGAAGCCATAAAAAAGGACCAGTCAGAAATGAAGAATAGAATATCTGAAATAAATAATACACTGGAGGGAATACACAGTAGCTTAGATGAAGTGGAGGATCGGATCAGTGATTTGTAAGACCAGATAGAAAAAAGGACCCAAGCAGAGCAGCAAAAGAAAAAAAGGATTTAAAAAAATGAGGAGAGCTTAAGAAACCTTTAGGACGACATAAAGGGTAACCACATCCACATCATAAGGACACCAGAAGAAGAAGAGAGTGAGCAAGGAAGGGATTGAGAATCTATTTGAAGAAATAATGACCGAAAACTTCCCTAATATGGTGAAGGTAAAAGTATATTAACAAGGATACATTAACCATGAGGTTATCATTATTTTTATCCTCATTTCACAAATGAGGAAACTAAGGCACAGGAAGGTTAAGTGCCTTGATAAGGACCTATGCTAGTGAATAGTGGAGACAAGAGCCAAATGCAGGCAAAATGCGTGAGAAAACCTAGAATCACATTTCTAGCTCAGTTTAAAGAATTCTGTGAAATACAGTTTTGTTACTATAATTTTTTGGCTCAATTTTATGTTCTTATTCTTGTTTTCACTTTCTTTCATAAACTACTTCCAATATCTTTATTACATGTATTTTTATATGTTCCTTCCATTCTTTCTCCTTAATCAAGGCAGTTATGAATAAAGAAAATGCCAATTAGGACTTTTTTCAAAATATAGTTGTTTACGATTAACCATAATAATCATCAAAAATATGAAACGTATATTTATTCATAATACCCTACTGAAAAACATAAAAAATTTAGTCAATGAAAATTAAATGGGATTTGGCTGGTTTGGTAGCATATAAAATTCAAAGAATTGTTGTTAAATGAAATTTCAAAGGCAATGTCTTTCTCCTTCCCCTTCCCTTTCTCAGTGTGGAGAAGACAGCAAGGTGGCTGGAGGTGTCAGGACAGTAAAGGGTTTGGGCATGATGGGGAGGCGAAGACTAGCAACTGCATTGACCAAGGACATAGGACAACAGCAAGTACGGAGACTGAGGTGGCAGTAGGAGAAAATGACTGATATAGTTGGAAACTGGTTAAAATAAGCAGATAAGAAAATAAATTGGGAGAAATTGGAGACAAGTTTCTTACTGCCCAAAAAGGTATTTAAACCATAGAAAGGAAGAGGGCTAGAAAGAACCTTGAGATACAACATTGGAATCAGAAGTAATGATGTGAGTTCATGGTTTTATAATACATATATACAGATAGGAATAGAAATAGTTACAAATGTATGTGTGTATTTATATGATTGGTTACATAATCCCAGCTCTGTCTACCAAGAAGCCCAGAAGCAATGATACCCCAGTAGTAATGAGTACACTAACCACCATATTTTGGCTTCTAAATACCACTCTCCTCTGGAAAAAATCAAAGCTCCTTGAGAAATGGATGATTCTAGGACTGAGACAAATAAAATACAAGATGAACCTGGAGTGACTTTTTGTATAAGAAAGCATGTAAATACTGAAAGAATGATGGGATCATATCCGAGGGCACAGGAGCCAGACTGAAGAGACTCCCCCCGGCCAAAATGGGAACAAATTTGAACATTAAAATAATGATAGTAACAGATTACAATCAATAATAAAATAGGAATCCATTGAGTCCATACAGTTATACATAATAAAGGAATAAATACAGTTGTACATAATAAAGGGATACATAATAAATACAGTTATACATAATAAAGCAATAAGTAAACAGTAAAAGAGATAAGTTCTTTCCTTATGAAGTTTCAACTATGAAAAGTAGAAAATAAAGAATATCCATTTTGCAACCATTATAAAGGAGGGTGACTGAGACAGAAACTATAAATGGATGTTGCAGCTCGTGGGAACAGACTGGGAACGGATTTCAGGTGTTTAATGATCACCCCTACCCTAATGAAGGAAAAGACCAAGAAAGATCTTAGACAAGATGTATGTCCCTAAATAAAGTAACATATAATGGTTTCAAGTAATTCTCCTTTCAACCAACACATTAAAATAACACCATCATCATCCCTGTTCATGTACTGCCAAATATTAATGTTCTTAAGAGTTGTAATGCATGAATTTGACCTAAGAGTTTTCTTATAGATTTTATATTTAAAAAATTGTATTACTCAAACTGAACTTAAGTAACTGCTATCTGTATATTATTATAGTATCCTTGTGAACTAGGATTCTCAACACAAGATGCAAAAGATACAGATGAAAGATTAAAAGCTTAAGTGAAATTCCTTTAATTTAGAATTTGAATTGGAAGTATCAGGATGAAGATACAAAGAGTTTTATCTTCTAGAAATGTGTGTGTGGTGTGTGTATGTATTTCCTAGTTTTGCCCATTGAAAAATGTTAAGAACAATAGCAAACCAGTGGCAATGAACCCCCTAGTATCTACTGTGGGTTGCAAGTACCATTTCGGACTACAAATAAAGGACTCCTGAATATGTGACTGATTCCAGGTCTGGGACAAGAATTGCACAGTATGATCCAGGAACATCAGAAAGGACTCAGGAGCCAACTTGAAAAGCCCCCCACTAGCTAATGATAAGACCATTTGAGCATCGCAAATATATTAGTAACTGCAATATATACATATCGACACATACAATACAATGTGTTTAAATTACTGAATTTATAGTGATAAAAAATTTAAAAAATACTTGTAATTATTGGGGGAATTGTCAATGTGAATGAACTAAACATAGTAGGCCAAGAATTCATCCACTCTTTCTTATATAAATGTCACTACTATGTAATCAAACAATAGATAAGATGATGACTATAAAAATATTCAAGGTAATAAAGAAAGGGAGTGTTAGAATATCACAATTTTGAAATCAATATACCAAGAGATCCAGACACTGAGACCTGCTAATAACATAGCTCTTTAACAACTTAACGTGTTTCCAGATGAAACAACACAAAATTACCTGTAACATAGTCTTGCTAATAAAACTAAATCTGATCAAGTTTCAATCTGATCAAATTATTAAAAAATTTTAAAGTAAATATCTTCATTTTGTTGATAGAATCTTAAGACGATTTAATGAAAAGCAAACATCTCAGAGGGTTACATTGCCACATGACACAATTTTTACAAATATTTTTTGACTGAGGTGACCCATGGTGCTTACTTACTCCTGCCACAGAAAGTAACAGCAGGTTAGGCTTTTTGTGTATTCACCTCTTGACTTCAATCTCTAACTCTGAGGCAAATGGTGTGTCTAGTTTTGAAAGACAATGAAGAAATTATAATTATCTGTCTATGAAAACACTGTTTTTCTATGTAAGTACCATTTTTATGGAAAGCAGTTTATGTGATGCTATCTTAAAACATATGAACTAGTGTCAGAGAACATAGAAAAGACCCTTTTATAAGTCATGAGGGAATTTAGACATAACGAGTAAAACCACTGTTGAAATACTAGATAGAAACCTGTATTTTTCTAACATTTATAGTTTTCCTGACACACACTGTGCTCACTTTATGAACTTAAATTTTATTTGCTTATAATGTTTCAATGGTTATACTACACTTTATTGAATCTTACTATGTGCATAGCAACTTGGAAAGCTCCTTGAGAGTTTCAAAGAAGCATGTAACCAGTTGCTCTTGCCTGTGAGCACTGTATATTGGTTAATCAGCTTGCTTTGAGTATGCCAGAAATGTGTACCTAGTGACTTAGGCCTACACCTGGACTTGGGCAGAGGGGAAAATCCAGTGATATTCTGTGCCTCGGACTATGAGGTTTGCAAGTTCCTGGAGACCTCCTGGGATGTGAATGTACGTGGAACATGAGTTGTTTGTGTGTGTGTGTTTTTAAGAATTCCAGAAACATTCTTTCCTATTATTAGAAAAAGAGTTTTTATTTGGGGATCTTTTCTTTTGTATTTAATTACACAGTCCCATGGATTAGGATAAGAGTGAGAGCGAGCGGAATTAAAAATGTATCAGCTCCATAGCATGGCCTGTTTGCTTTTAAAAATAGGGAAGCATCAAGCTAAGCAGTGTCTCACTGCTATTTACAGCACCAGACTCCCCTCTACCCCTTCGATCCCCTCTACACCCACCCAGCCCTGTTGAGACACACCAGCCCACTCCTCTGCACATACCTGTAATTGAACAGAGGAGAAAACCTGGTGACATTTGGTACCACAGGATGCAAGGCTGGCAAAGTGCTGGGTGTCTCTTGGAACATCGTGTATTTGGAAAATTAGTGAAAAGAGAAGGAAGGCTATCCCTGTGGGATACTCCTAGTGTGGCATGCAATATATTGGCCCCTGTGACCTCTGCTTCCTGGTGTTATATCCATGAATATGTTGCCTCATATGGCAAAAAAAAAAAAAAAAAAGACTCTGCATGTATAATTAAAATTATGACTAAATTGACCTTAAAACTGGGAGATTATCTGACATAATTTGGGTGGGCCCAAGATGACTACCTGAGACCTTAAAAGTGTGGGAGGGGGTGGTGTTCATTGACAATGGAAGCACAAGAAGCAGTTGATGCATCACTGCTGATTTGAAGATGGATGCAGGCACAAGGAAGTGGGAACCTCAGTCCCACAGATGCAAGAAACTGAATTCTGTGAACAACTTGAATGAGCTCAGAAATAAATTCTTCCTCAGAGTCTCCAGAGGAGCATACATTGCAGCCAACACCTTGATTTTGGTTTGCAGTATCCTGAGCAGAAAATCCAGCTATGTCACAGAGCTGTAAGATAATAATTGGGTGTTGTGGTAAGCCACTAAGTCTGTGATAATTTGTTAGACAACAATAGAAACAAATACACTAGGTATTGATGTTGTCATCTTATTGTAGTAAAAGATAATTAAACAGACTAGAGACCTAAAAAAATGGTCATTTCTTACTTCTGCTTAAAACTTTATCAGAACCCAAGAAAAGACAGTGCAATAGAGAAAATGTTACCTTCACTGATGCATTCTCTTCCTGGGCGCACATTTCCCAGGTGTTCGTGCATACAGGGTGGAACCAGAGAACAAAGGTCTGGTTGAAAGAATGTGGGCAAAAGAGACCAATGCAGTCCTGAGCCTTGCAGTACATTGTCCCATGCAGCCTCCCATTTCTCTCTCTCCCCCTGTTCATACATGCTGAAAGTGAAGAAATCTATCCAGAAGGTAGAAGGACTGACATAAGTATAAGCTTTGTATTTTGCTCTCTATTTTCACCAATATTTTAAATAAGGAAGGATATTTTAACACCAAATCAATAGGAAGGATATGCTCATTAAAAAATGACAGTCTTTCTCAAGAGAGAACAGTTGACAGCCTTAGGTGACAGGTATTTATCACACTGTAGTCATCCTTTTCATTTTATTTTATATTATTGAAACTTTTGTCATGACTGGTACTGACGTGAAGACAAGCGTTTGGGAACCATTGTACTAGGAGGAAATCTCAAATGGCATTTATGGTATGCGGACAGCAGGGCTCCTGGATGTTTCCAGAGTCAGATTGCTATGAAGATAACAAAGCTTAATTCAAAGCCTTAGCAACATATTCATATAGTCATATGCTTTTGTAAAATATGCAAAAGTTAGAAATTTTAATCAGTGAAGACTTTGCCTCTTTTCACTCTGACTTCCCTTATGTCCACTGATGCCGCATGGCCCCATGCACATTTGTAATCTAGTTAAAGTAAAAGTGAAATGGGGATATGTTCAGTCTGAGCTGAGTGGGGTATTTATGTGGTTCTCAGTGATTTCTGGAAATAGCGAAGTTATTACCAGCTGTCCCTGTGGATAAATGGTTTCTGGGAATACCCCTAACCCCTCAGTGACAACTCTCCTGGCACCACAAAGTGGCAAGGTCCGAGCCAGTTCAAGGAATAACCCTTTTATATTCAGTTGGCCCCAGAACAATGTGGGTCATCACTGAGAAGCAAGGGTTGAAATGTATGGAGACAGAAATTAGTCTGTAAAAGTGCTTTCAACATCAGACATACAAAATGGTAGTGGGAAATTCAGTTCTCATCTATAGCTTCTCAAAACCAAAGTTCTCTCTGTTAAGATTATATAGTCATTGATGCAGTATATACACTTATAAAAACACCACACATCATTTTTTAAATAAAAATGACATACTTGATTTAAAAGAAACAGCAACTTCAATTTGGCAAGAAGTTTAGCTTAATTTTTCCAAAACAGTGAGATATTACAACCTTTTGATTTAGTTTGTGTAAAGCATAATTTCTTTTATAATTTAAATTTATTTATTTGATAAATAACCAAGAAAGGTTTAAAATAAAAACTAATTTACTGTGTAAGAAAAGCAGTAAAGATGTGAAAAAATAAATAAAAATTAATCTAATGTTGAAAAGGGAACTGTAAAATATTTTCCAGACTATACCAAAAGCAATAATTAAGAGAAAGTGGTGCCAAGGTGGAGGCATAAGTAGACACACTGTGCCTCCTCACACAACCAAAAGAGGGACAACAATAATTTAAAAACAAAAAGCAACAAGAACTGACAGAAAATTGCACTGTGTGGAAGTCTGACAACCAAGGAGTTAAAGAAGAAACATTCATCCAGACCTGTAGGAGGGGCAGAGTTGGGCAGCTGGGTGGAGAGGACTCTTGGAAAGGCGGCTGGCAGACCCAGCAAGGTGGTGAATTGTAGTTGGGCACCATGTACAAGGAGGCTGGTGGACTGGGTGGTCCCACATTTGCGCACAGATAAACCAGGTGAAACTGGGGAGCAAGACAGATGACAAAACCCAGGGTCCCAGCATGGGGAAATAAAGCCTCAAAGCACCGAATGAAAACACCTATGGGGGTTGAGATGCCAGGAGAGACTCCCAGCCTCAGAGGAGAGTTTGTCAGAGAGACCTATGGGGTCCTAGAACATACACAAACCCACCCACATGGGAATCAGCACCAGAACAGCCCAGTTTGCTTGGGGGAAGTGGTGGAAGGGACTGAAATCTTACAGAGACCTGAGCAAGCACCATTGTTTCCTCTTGGACCTCGCCCCCACATACAGCATGACAACCCAGTGACTGGGTTGCCTCGCCCTGGTGAACACCTAAAACTTCTCCCCTCATACATAACAGGTATGACAAGACCAAAAAAAAAAAGGCACAAACAGAAGAACAGATCAAAGCTCCACAGCAAATACAACTAAGCAACCAAGAGATAGCCAACCTACCAGATGCACAGTTTAAAACACTGGTAATCAGGATGCTCACAGGATTGATTGAATTTGGTCACAAATTAGATGAAAAAATGAAGGCTACACTAAGGGAAATAAAGGAAAATATACAGGGAACCAATAGTGATGTGAAGGAAACTGGGACTCAAATCAATGGAGTGGACTAGAAGGAAGAAAGAAACAACCAAACAGAAAAGAATGAAGCAACAAGGCCTCAAAAAAATGAGAGGCTTAGGAATCTCTAGGACATCTCTAAATGTTCCACCTTCCAAATTATAGGGGTACCATAAGGGGAAGAGTAAGAGCAACAACTGGAAAACTTATTTGAATAAATAATAAAAAAGAACTGCCCCATTCTAGCAAAAGAAATAGACTTCCAGGAAGTCCAGGAAGCTCAGAGAGTCCCAAAGAAGTTGGACCCAAGGAGGAATACACCAAGGCACATCATAATTACATTACTCAAGGGTAAAATAAAGGAGAGAATCCTAGAAGCAATAAGAGATAAGGAGACAGTAACCTACAAAGGAGTTCCCATCAGACTGTCAGCTGATTTCTCAAAAGAGACCTTACAGACAAGAAGGGGCTGGAGAGAAGTCTTCCAAGTCATGAAAGGCAAGGACCTACATCAGAGATCCCTCTATCCAGCAAAACTTTAATTTAGAATGGAAGGGCAGATAAAGTGCTTCTCAGATAAGGTCAAGTTAAAGGAGTTCATCATCACCAAGCCTTTATTACATGAAATGTTAAAAGGACTTATCTAAGAAAAAGAAGATCAAAAACATGTACAGTAACATGACAGCAAAATCACAATTATTAACAACCACACCTAAAACAAAAACAAGCTAAGCAAACAGAGCAGGAACAGAACCACAGAAATGGAGATAACAAGGAGGGTTTTCAACAGGGGAGTGGGAGGAGGAGAGAGGAGGAAAAGGTACAGAGAATAAGTAGCATAGATGGTAGGTAGAAAATAGATTGGGGGAGGGTAAGAATAATATGGGAAATGTAGAAGCTAAAGAACCTATAAGTATGACACATGGACATGAACTAAAGACGTGGAATGTGGGTGGGAGAGGATGTGCAGGGTATAGGGGAATGAAGGGGAGAAAATGGGACAACTGTAATAGCATAATCAATAAACTGTATTGAAAATAAAAATAAAGAGAAAGTGATAAATTTCAAATAGAATTAACTAGTGGACACTTAGATTGTCTGAAAATACAAACAACAAGGAAAAGTAAATCATTGGATATAATGTTTTCAATTTTCTTTTTTGCTGATTTGACATCTACAAAGACATAGCAACAAATCAGTGTAATTAGAATGTAGATACCAAACTAGTTTAACATGTCACCAATTAAGAGTATTTACAAGTAATAATTTCACAGGGTAATTTTTTTCATTAAATGGAACATGATTATATTTCAATACACAACTTATTTACAACCAAAATAAAACAGCACAGTAAAATAACAAAAAAAACATGGTATTTCATGGGCAATGCTTGAGAAATGTTAACATTTTAGTCATAAATGAGCTCTTAAAGACCAGTAACAAAAACACTAATAATCCAAGGGAACTGAAAAAAAAAAAAGAAAATGAGATAATACAAATGATGATTAAGGATTAAGAATATATGGTGATTGAGCTGAACAATGACAGAAGAATAGTTTCTCTGTAATATCACATTGTCAAAGAATAAAGACACTGTGTCATACCATTTGAATTCTCATAAACAAACCTAGGAGACAGACTGAGGATGAGTGTGCAGTTTTGAGTCGAAATGTAAATTTTGGATATCCTTATCCTTAGCATTTCCAATTTATTTAAAATGATTATATAAAAACATGTTTATTTTACTACATAGAAAATATATAGCCAGTATATGGGCCCTATAACACTACTTGGTTATCAATTTATTTATCAACAAAATCCAAAAAGAAGTGCACAAAACTCCATTAGTAGATAACAGCATAGGAATTACAGTCAATAAAATTATAGCAACTAAGTATGGTGTCAGGTGAATACTGGAAATATCAGGAAGAATACTCTGTAAAGTATATGACTGTCTAACCACTATGCAGTACACATGATCACTAATACAAAATAATACTGAATGGAAACTATAATTGAAAAATAAGAAGAGACCATGTAGAACAATATAGTTTTAAGTTCCTTTGTTTTCTTTTTGATTTTACTGCCCGGTGTTCTCCATCGTCTCTTCTCATTTTTCAGTGAGAGTTGAAACTTAACAAGTTTCTATCCTTTCATATTGCAAAAATATGTTCTTAGTGAATACATTTTAAATTTACCCTATGACCAAGTGAAAGTAGAAGTCTGTGCACTTAGTCCTCAGGGGAGCATTGGAGGAGCCTTACAACGGCGGGTCCTGGGCTCCCTGCAGCAGCATCTCCACCCTTCCACCCCCACACAGGGACAGTTTCAGTGCGCTGATTTCCTTACCCTCATAAATGAAACAAATCTGAGAGATATTTTTCCAAATTTGACAGTGTTATGGGCTGCATTGTGTCCCTTCGAATTTCATGTTTTGAAACCCTAACCCTGCACCACAAAATCTGACTATATTTGGAGAGAGGGCCTTTAAAGAAGTAATTGAGTTAAAATGGGATCATTGGGGTGAATTTTAATTTTTAATAATAAAGGACACTGAAACAAAGGCAACAAAGACAGAGGTGCAAACATATGAGGGCACAGCAAGAAGGTGGCCATCTATGAGCCAAGAAGAGAGGCCTCAGGAGAAACCAAGCCTGTTTCCACCTTGATCTTGGACTTTCAGCCTTCAGAACTGTAAGGAAATAAATATTTGTTGTTTAAGCCATACAGCCTGTTGTATTTTGTTATGGCAGCCCTAGCAAACTAATATAGACAGAAAATTTTACATGGTATTTCAATAACAAGTTGTGAAGCTGTAAGAAAGTTTTGTCGATTATCATCAATGAAAAAAATCTTTGATCAACTATGCTAAATGAAAGGCTGCAAAGTTATTCTATTCTCTCTAAACATAAGTATGAATCTAATAAATATAAAATAAAAAGTATTAAAGAGCCATGTAAGTCATTAAGTAATACAAATATCACCTTGGCTGTTGTGACTCAGTGGCTTGAGCTCCAGGCTGTGAACCTAAGGGTCACTGGTTCAATTCCCAGTCAGAGCACATGCCTGGATTGTGGGCTAGACCCCCAGTTGGGGGCACATGAGAGGCAACTACACATTGATATTTCTCTCCTTCTCTTTCTCCCTCCCTTCCCCTTACTCTAAAAATAAATAAAATCTTTTTAAAAAATATTTTCATGGAATTTTTTATGTTTTTGAAATTTGTAAGTTTTTAAAAATCTATAATTTGTTGTGTTTTATTATCTCAAGCTACAAAAAACAGTTATTTTCTGATCAAATTTTGTATTATTTTTCTTAAAAGAAATCCCAAAATTATACAAGCTTCGGGTTTCACAAAACCTGGACCCACTTCACTTATACTTCTCAGTGACAAATGAACCCATCCCCCCAACCCAACTGTACTCACAAATCTGTCAAGTGAAAAGTTTCAGGAACTTTCCTCATGACTCCCTTGGTATTCTGATTTAGTAGATCCTATCTGTGACCCAGGCATTGGTACTTTTGAAAAGTTCCATACATAATTCAGGTATATAGCCCAGGTTGAAAGCTACCATTCTGATATGCTAGGGATGTCATATTTGAGGACACTTTACAAAGAGTGGGTCATCTCTAATTATGGGTTGTGAAATTGATTTAGTGGGTCCACAATTGACATTGTCTCAATGGGATGGAATAGGTTAGCATGTATCACAAGATTAGTGGTTTTTGTCAAACTTTTATTTTGTTTCAAAACAAAAGAAAATCTATAACATTTGTCCTGGGGAAACAAGAAACTGTTCAAATTGAAAAAGAATGACCTGGAGTTCAACTAACTGTAAAGGACCTATCTTGCTTTATGGCCTTAAAAGTAACTTGGTTACAGTACTTGAGGGAAACATACTTCAGAATAGAGACATTATAAGCTCACAAGACTTTTTATTCAGAGATGGTAATGGTGGGGGGTGTGGGGTTGTGTTTTCAAGTCCTGGGAATACTAAAATAGCTGTAGAAAGAAGAAAGGCAACTTGAGATTTTTTAAAAAATTATTGTTTTACTATGGAATGTGGTGAAGAAATAGGAGTTTGGAAAAGCTTCCCTTCACACAAGCAAAAATTTCTCTCCATGTACTTTAGAAGAAAGTAGTAGGTATGAAAGCAAGTAGTGTGACATTTGTAAGGTAAAAAGATCAAGTTCTTTATACTCGAAAGAAAATGCTTAAGTTACAGTCTCTGACAAATCCCACTGAGTCAGTAATGTGTTTGTACCTGAATATCTTAGCTTCCTGAAGCCCCTAAAAATAAAAGACATTCTATGTGGCATTTAGGTTTAGTCATCAGCTAACCCTGGACTGTTTTTGCTGAGGACCTGCTGCACTTTAATTTAGGCAGCAATGAGTCATCTTTTCTCCTAGCATTTATGAGCTGATAATCATGAACTTGGAAGACCTTGAAAATTCAAGGCAACAAGTTTTTTGAAACATTTTAACAAGAAACTTTAAAATATGAGTCAAGAAGAACTTCACTTTTCTGTGAGAAAAAGTGTTTTCTGTGTTCTGGTTTCTTTACTGTTGGGCAATATTAGGACATTATCTATTAATTATGTGAGTATTTTACTGAAGACGGTTCTGCAAATGAACTAAAGCACCATGCTCAGGAGTCAGACTACTTTGGTGACAATCCAGCACTGTATTTATCAGCTGGATGAACCCGTGCCTTAGTGTTCCTATTTGTAAGTGCTGATACTAATGAATATAACTCATGGGAATTTTGTGAACATTAAGTGAATGATGTATACAACATGCTTAAAATATTTCTTGGCATATAGAAAGCATTAAATGAACTGAAAAATTCAATAAAAACTTTAAAAACACGCACAGAAAGATCAAGGAAGAGACTTTTATTTAAATTCAACATTCTTCTAACTTTTTTGTTCAGTTTCAATTTCACTATATTGGAAACAATGTCAGCAAAATGAAACTATTATTAAAGAGGATCAAAAATGATTTTTAAAACAGACTCTAACACAAATATTCTCAAGTTGAGACATTGAGGATTCCTGGCATTTCATTTAACAATACTGCTATTTTACTTTATTTTAATTTATTTTATTGTATTATTTTATTCTCACTGGAGGACATTGCTTTATTGCTTTTTGGAAAGAGAGGAAGGGAGAGGGACAAACATAGACGTGAGAGAGAAGCATCGACTGGTTGCCTCCTGTATGCACCCAGACCAGGATGGAACCCCCAAGCTAGGCATGTGCCCCCACTGGGAGTCAAACCCGTGACCTTCTGGTTACAGTTCTATGCCCCAACCACTTGAGCTATACTGCCCAGGGCAAAATACACTATTTTTAAACAATCATCCTTTTAGTTTATTTTTTTATTATTTTTTTATTTTATTTTAATCATTGTTCAAGTACAGTTTTCTCCCTTTTACTCCCATCCAGCCTGCCCACCCATCCCTCTCCACTTCCCTCCCATTACCACCCTCCCCCTAGTTTTTGTCCATGTGTCCTTTAAATTTAGGTTTTTTTTAATTAAATATGTTATCAATAATTTTATTTACTACTTTGTTAACATTTTATAACCTGGGATCACTTGAACTATCCTAGAATGACCAAACAAGGAATCACTAGTATATAAGAAACGTTCACCGATGGAGATGGATGGGACTGGGGGAGCAGTGTCCTGAGGCAGAATTACTTGGAAAACTCTCTCAGAGTACAGATGCCTGTGTTCTCTACTGCTCCTCAGTGTTAAGAACCAGCGATGCAGAAGAAGGTGGAGAAACAGCTTCATAGTTGATGTGTTGGAAGTATAAAGGCAGTGGTCCCAAGTTCTTCAACCCTTGGAATTAACTTTTCTTTTAATTTACAAACTAAGTAATACAAACACCATTCCACATATGATGGACAATCCAGAGCCTTCTCCAATATTTCTATGATTTTCTGTAAAAGAGACTTATATCCTCCTAGACATTTGTCATCGCAAGTTCCTGCTTCTGCAGAATCCTGAATCCTGAATCCCTGTTAACTGTCTCCATTCCTTTGTTCTCATCCATTGTACGAGGAATCATCCCTGTGCTTGCTTTCTCTTCACTCACTCTAAACACCACCAGTATAAATCACCTTCACTCCTGGCTCTCCTTCTCCTTTCTGCTGCTTTGGTTTTTGCACTAGCATTTAATGTCATCTGGAAAATTATATATTGGCCCCATGAGGACAGAGATTGGCCTATCTGGTGTGTTGCTACAATGCTAGTGCTATACCCCCTGCAATAGGACCTCAACAAACATGTGTGTAATGAACAAGTGATTGAATGAAGACTTTTTTATTATTATTTATCTTATCTTTGTAGCCGACTTTTATTGTAGGCTATGGATAAGGAAGGTTACTTATATCAGAGCTTTAAAATGGACGCTTAAGCATCTGTTTTCCAAGCTCCTGGACCATCTCTCACAGGGAATTCACAACAAACTTTCCTCCCTAGCCCATGTTGTGACTTTCCTGGATCTGTTCCCCACCCCCCCATCTCAGACTCATCCTGTCTCTCCTCCTGTCCCAGGTCCAGGGCTCTTCTTGATCCCAATGTTGATTCAACCAGGAACATCTTTGTACAATCGAAACTCTCGGTCTATGGCATAGTCTCATTCTTGACCCAGGCATGACCTTTACTTACTTATATACTTACATAGTTACATGCATATTTGTATGTTAACCAATAAATACCTATGTATGCACCGTCTAGCATAAAAATACAGTATTTATCATTTCGAACAGCTATCTACATTCTCTTCCCTATCTTGTACCCTGTCTCTCTCCACTAGAAGTAACCATTATTCTCCAACTTCTACTATTATTCCCTTTGCCTTTTAGAACCATAGTTTTACCACAATATGAATGTTTCTTGAAAATATATTGGGCCCCTGACCGATATGGCTCCGTTGGTTGGGCGTCATTATGAGAGATGAAAGATTACCAAATCAATTCCCGTTCAGGGCATGTGCCTGGGTTTTAGTTTTGGCCCCCAGTTGGGGTATAAGTGAGAGACAACTGACGGATGTGTCTCTCTCATATTGATATTTCTCTCCCTCTCCTTCTCCCTTGTTGCCCTTCTCTCTAAAAATAAATAGATTTTTTAAAAAAGTGTATTGGTAATGTAAATTTTTATTAAAAAGGGGGTGAATCTAATCTTTGGAGGCTCAATTTTTACTCAAGTTATATAGCAAAATATTTTTCCTTGTAGCAAAACATATATCTAAGAGTGGAATTATTTAGCATAGGTTATATGAATCTCCAACTTTAATGCCAACATAATGCCAATTATTTTCCAAAATAGTTCAATCAATTTATACTCCTACCAATGAAGTATACACTAGTATACTGATCCACATCCTCTCCAATATCTAATGGTATTAGACTTCTTAATTTTGCCAATTGATTGGGTTTTAAATGATATCTCATTGTGGTCTTCTTATTAGCTTGTAGATATCTTTTATATTCTTGCTAGTAGTTCTTTGCCATATTTTATCTTTGCAAATATTTTATCTCACTTTATTTTTCCACTTTCTTAAAGATGTCTTTCAATATACAAAAAAATTTCATTTAATATATCAGTTTTATTGTGTGAGAGATGTTCAAAGGGTAGGCTTGAAAGAAAATAATAAGGGAAATCCCCTAAATAGGTAGAGCTTCCGGCTATGGAAGCTCTTATATCCACTTTGTGTGAAGAGAAAATTAGTCTAAGTTTAGAATATACATGGACTCAAAGACAGTGATAAATGCCTGGTTGGCTGGTTAGATATAGTGCTGATTTCCTAGAGCTGCCATTCAAATTGCCATGAATTGATTGACTTAATTTTATTTCCTCATAGTTCAAGAGTGCCAGAAGTCTGAAATCAAGGAGTCAGAAGGGTTGGTTCTTCTGGAGCCTCAGAGGAAGAAACCATCCCAAGCCTCGATTCTAGCTTCTGGTGATTGCCAGCAATCCTTGACATTCCCTGGGTTACAGACTCATCATGCTGATCCCAGCCTCTGTTTTCATACTACCTTCTCTCTGGATCTCTCAGTGTCCTCGCCTCTTCTACAAGAGCACCAGACATTGGACTTAGGGCCCACTCTAAACCCAGAATAATTTTATTTCAAGATGTTTAACTAATTACATCTATAAAGACAATATTTCCAAGTAAAGTTACATTTTGAGGTTCTAGGTAGACATGAATTTTGGAGAGACATTGTCCAACTCATTACAGAAGCCTAAAAGGAGAAAACTTGGAATATCAGGGAAAAGGGACACTGGGAAACAGACACATAGTGAAACATTAGAGATCAACCATGAGGTCTTAGGCGTTTCATAATATGTGCAATACATGTGAACACTCACAAAGGAGCACCAACATGGAAGGGCATCAAATAATCAGGTACACAAAAATGACTCGGCCAGTCGACATCAGCCATCCTCTGCCATCAGCCAGCCACTGTGAGCACAATGGGCAAGTGGATGAAGTTGCTTTGAGTCAGGGAGAGAGGCTATGCATGTGTCCAGCCTATGCTCCTACTCACCAATGCTGATTTACCAACTGCCCCTGCCTAATGCACAACCTGCAAGCAAGAGAGACCAATGCTGAGTGCTCCATAAAGTATCACACTCCTTTGCATCTTGTTTTCCTTTTCAACAATAATTTGTGGAAATTCTAGAAAATTATTTGGATTAGCTCTAATTCATTCTTTTTAATGGCCTCATAATATTCCAGGACATTCCAAAGCTTTTCCTGCTATGGCCTCCTTTCACATTACAACTCCCTCACATTTCCTTTTGTGGTAGGAAAATGGGACAAGTAGCCAAGAGCAATAGACGGTGAGGACACCTGAGAAGATCCTGTCTGGCTTGTCTCCCCACAAACAGCAGGCTTCCTGTTGTCCTACTCCAATTTCACATTACACATCCAAATTTAACAGTTCAGAGAAAAGTTAAATTTCTGCAACTAAGTTTAATTCTGAGAACTAAGTTATATTTTTAAAATCCACTTTTGGCCACGAGCTAATAAAGCTACTGTTCTCTCAAATAAATGATGAAAACAGAGAAACTCTTTGAAGAACTTTCCAGGAGACTTGGCAGTAAGATAACAGTGTTTAAAAAGTTAGCTGCAAAAGCATTCTCAGAATCACTGTAAGTAGAGGAAGGTCAAAATCAAGAATTCAAAATTCTGGTGTAAAAGTTCACATAAGTTCTTTTGAAGATCACTGTGTGTACACTTCTCAATGATAAGCCTCAGATTGCTTTAGGAAGGAGAAACGGAGATGGTGACTGAGAACATGTCTACTACTCAGTTGTCCACAGAAAAGCAGCAGAGCTCTACAGGATGTCCTTACATGGCATTTGTTTCCTGTTGTCCCTGAGTGAAATCTGCAGGGACACACTAGGGCAAGTGGTACTTGCCATTTCCTGGAAGACAACCACAAGGCTAACTCTGTAATTACTCAGAGGACCCATCTCAGTACCACAGCAGTAATCAGCCACCAGTCACCGGAAGAAGAAACTTATTGGGGCTCTGAGTAGATATGTTGGGGATGGGGATTGAAGGGTCAAACCACATTTGGTCAGGTCCGACCGACCAGGAAAGCTCTGACTCCACAGATGCCACAAGAAACCCTTCACAAGAGGCGGTTGACGACCACCTCAGGCTGTCTGCTGTCCAAAATCTCTGAGGGAGGACAAAATTTCATGGAAGCAAATACAATTTTTTTTTTAATGTTTAGAGATGTGGTTTATATTGGCAACAAATCCTATGGTAGTCAAGCTAAGTAGTTTTGTAGCTGTCTTGTCTTGCCTTACAGGCTCTCAGATTGAAAAAAATCACTGCACCACTAGCTGCTTGTTTTAAATAACTTCTAGGAAGAGTCCATCAACAATTTCATTTCCCTGTACTGCAACAAACAGTATATTAGCTATGGTTAACATCAACTGCTATAATTTCATAACAAACCAATTCTGATACCATATCTAAAATACCTGGTTACTTATAGTCACTTCCCTTGAAAGCTATAACCCTTTGTTACAATAATCACACTGCCTTGTAGAGCACACCACACCACACTTAACTTTTCCTAAATTATTGCACATGATTTGATTTTGATTATCTGAAAAATTTTCTGTAACTTTTTAGAAGTTGTTTTCAAACTTTATCCCAGAAATTCTCCATTCATCAGAACTCTTCCCCAATGGATAAACAGATAAAAGCAGGCCTGTTCTGATTAAAGCAGTTTGGTATGTTCCCCACTCCTTGCTTCATTACCCCCATACAATAAAAAGACAAAAAAAGAAACTTTCATAGCTGGTAAGCTAATGTAATCACTATTTTTAAAATTTTTATATTTAAATAATTATAGATTCATAAGAAGTTGCAAAAAATAGTACAGAAAAGTCCTATGAACCCTTCACCCAGCTTCCCCCAAAAGTAACATCTTACATAACTGTAGTGCATTATCAAAACCAGAAATACTATTAATTAGACCAGGGATTTTCAACCTTTTTCCTCTCATGGCACACATAAACTAATTACTAAAATTATGCAACACACCAAAATATATTTTTTGCTGGTCTCATAAAAGCTATGTAAAATTTGATCCATTCACACTTGGTGGCTATTTTTGTGTTGGCTGTTGTTATTTTTTTAGTTGACAATCTAAGGGAAAAGGGGTTAATGCCCCTGACTACATAGTCAGGTATTGCATGTTTTAAAAATTCTTGTGGCACACTGGTTGAAAATCACTGAAGTGGACTATATACTTTATTCAAATCCCACTTGTTTTCACATACACTCATTGTTTCATATAGTTCTATGAAATTTTATCACTTATATTGATTCCATGATGACAAAGGGACATCTTCATGATAACCTCTATAATCACACTTTTCTTTCACCCCATCACTACCTTCTAGCAACTATTGATCTGTTCTCTGCTAATCTGATCCATATAATTTTCCTATTTCAAGAATGTTGTAAAAGGCATCCAAATTGGAAAGGAGGAAGTAAAACTGTCTCATTCCCAGGTGACATGTTACTGTACATAGAGAATTCCAAAGATTCCACTAAGAAACTACTAAGACTGACAAGTGAATTTGGCAAAGTAGCAGGACACAAAACTAATATCCAGAAATCAGTTGCATTTGTATATGGCAACAAAGTTGGAGGAATCATGCCACCTATTATCAAACTATACTATAAGACCATAGTAATCAAAACAGCCTAGTACTGGCATAAAAACAGACACATAGATCAATGGAACAGAATAGAAAATCCAGAAATAATCCTAGAACTTTATAGTCAATTAATATTTGACAGAGGAAGCAAGCACATACAATGGGCTAAAGATAATTTATTCAATACATAGTGTTGGGAAAATTGGACAGATACATGCAGAAAAATGAAACTTAGACCATCTTCTTACACCACACATGAGAATACAATCAAAATTGATTAAAGACTAAAATGTTAAACAAAAAACCATAAAAATCCTAGAAGAAAACATAGGCAGCAAAATCTCAGACATAGCTCATAGTAATAATTTATCAGCTATATCTCCCCAGGCAAGGGAAACAAAAGAAAAAATAAACAAGTGGGACTACATCAAACTAAAAAGTTTTTGCACAACAAAGGAAATCATTAACAAAATAAAAAAGACAGCCCACGGAACAGGAGAATGTATTTCCTGATACATCTGATAAGGGATTAATATCCAAAATTTATAAAGAACTTATAGAACTCAACACCAAAAAAACAAACAACTCAATTAAAAAAATAGGCAAATGACCTGAATAGACACTTCTCCAAAGAGGACAGACAGATGGTCAATACAGGTAGAAAAAAATGCTCAACATTACTAATCATCAAAGAATTCCAAATAAAAACCACAATGAGATACAGTCTCACATTTGTCAGAATGGCTATCATCAATAAACCAAAAAAACAAAACAAAACAAGGGTTGATGAGGATATGGAGAAAGGGGAACACTCTTGTATTGTTGGCGGGAATGCAGATTGGTGGCGCCACTATGGAAAGCAGTATGGAGATATCTCAAAAAATTAAAAATGGATCTACCTTTTGACCCAGTGATCCCACTTCAGTGCATATATCTGAAGAAACCCAAAATATTAATTGGAAAGAACATAAGCACCCCCATATTCATTGCAGAATTATTTACAATTGCCAAGATATGGAAGCAGCCCAAGTGTCCATCAGTAGATGAGTGGATAAAACAACTATGGGACATTTGCATTGTGGAATACTACTAAGCCATAAAAAGAAGAAAATTCTACCCTCTGCAATGGCATGGATGGAGCTAGAGAACATTATGCTAAGTGAAATAAGCCAGATAGTGAAAGACAAATACTATATGATTTCACTCATATGTGGAATCTAATGAACAAATTGAACTAATAATGAAAATGGGGACAGACTCATAGATAGAGAGCAGGATGACAGCTAAGGTAGGGGGAGAGTAGGGAACGGAGGGACTGAGCAAAAAGAGGACTCGTGGACATGGACAGCAGGGTCAAAATTGCAGGGGGAGAGGCATATAAGGGGACTTAATGGTAATGGGAAAAATACAATAAAAATGACTAAAAATAATTTAAAATATTCTCTTTGCTTTTCCAAACATGTTTCCAAAAGATTGTTTTATTTTAAAACACACAGTGTTGGACACAAATGCCTTCTGGATCACGGTGGTGGACACGATCACACTGATTGCTCTAACCAATCATGCCTTCCTCTCCCCTGAATCCTGAGTCTCAAAGTCTTGGAAGAAAGAAGGATCTTTCCTTTTACACCCCTATTTGCTGTAATAAGACTCCTTGGAGATTTTATGACTGAAATTTTCATAACCATTTGGCAATTATTAAAGTTTTAGAGTTGCTGTAGTTGCTGGTTTTCCTACTGGTATCTTACAACCAAGCATTTCTTCCAATTTTGTCATGGCAGGTTCATCCACATTAAATACACAGTTATTATTTACCTTCTTCTTCTCTACCCCACTTAGCCTCACCAAAACTGCTAAGGCATTTTTCTGTACATCAGAAGATAATAGGACTTCCAGCCAAGATGGAGGCATAGGTAGACACATAGTGCCACCTCACACAACCAAAAAAAGAACAACAACAATTTAAAAACAAAAAACAACTACAACTGACAGAAAATTGAACTGTATAGAAGTCCAACAACCAAGGAGTTAAAGAAGAAACATCCATCCAGACCAGTAGGAGGGATGGAGATGGGCAGTCGGGCAGAGAGGACTCATGGCAAAGTGGTGTCAGAGGACCGGGATGGGCAAGGCGGTGGCTGGTGGAGTGGGCTGTCCCACATTTATGTGCAGATAAACTGGGAGGAACACCTGGGGAGCGAGACAGACCTCACAACCTGGGGTCCAGCACTGGGAAATAAAGCCTCACACCACCGATTGAAAACATCTGTGTGGGTTGAGACGGCAGCAGGAGAAACTCCCACCCTCACAGGAGAGTTTTTTGGAGAGACTCACAGGGTCCTAGAACATACATAAGCTCACCCACCTGGGAGTCAGCACCAGAAAGGCCCACTTTGCTTGTGGGTAGCAGGGGAAGTAACTCAAATCTGGCAGAAAGCAGAGCAAGCAAGCGCCATTGTTCCCTCTTGACCCCTTCCCCACGTACAGGGTCACAAAGCAGCGACATGGGTTGCCCTGTCCTGGTGAACATGGAAGGCTCTGCTCCTTATATGTAGCAGGTGCACCAAGACAAAACAAACAAACAAACAAAAAAAAACCATGGCCCAAATGGAAGAAGAGCTCAAATCTCCAGAAAAAAATACAACTAAGCGATGAAGAGATAACTAACCTATCAGATGCACAGTTCAAAACACTAGTAATCAGGATGCTCACAGGATTGGTTGAATTTGGTCACAAATTAGATGAAAAAATGAAGGCAATGCTAAGTGAAATAAAGGAAAATGTTCAGGGAACCAACAGTGACAGGAAGTAAACTCAGACTCTAATCAACTGTATGAACCTGAAGGAAGAAAGAAACATTCAACCAGAAAAGAATGAAGAAACAAGAATTAAAAAAAGTGAGGAGAGGCTTAGGAACCTCCAGGACATCGTTAAATGTTCCAACATCTGAATTATAGGGTGCCAGAAGGAGAAGAGGAAGAGCAAAGAATTGAAAACTTATTTGAAAAAATAATGAAGGAGAACTTCCCCATTCTGGCAAAGGAAATAGACTTCTAGGAAGTCCAGGAAGCTCAGAGAGTCCCAAAGAAGTTGGACCCAAGGAGGAACACACCAAGGCTCATCATCATTACATTACCCAAGATTAACAATAAGGAGAGAATCTTAGAAGCAGCAAGAGAAAAGGAGAAAGTTACCTACAAAGGAGTTCCCATCAGACTGTCAGCTCATTCCTCAAAAGAGACCTTGCAAACAAGAAGAGGCTGGAAAGTAGTATTCCAAGTCATGAAAGGCAAGGACCTACATCCAAGATTGCTCTATCCAGCAAAGCTTTCATTTAGAATGGAAGGGCAGATAAAGTGCTTCTCAGATAAGGTCAAGTTAAAGGAGTTCATCATCGCCAAGCCCTTATTATATGAAATGTTAAAGGGTACTTATCCAAGAAGAAGATCAAAAATATGTACAGTAAAATGACAACAAACCCACAGTTATTAACAACCATGCAATGAAACTAAAACAAAAACAAAAGCAAACTAAGCAAACAACTAGAGCAGGAACAGAACCACAGAAATGGAGATCACATGGAGGGTTATCAACAGGGGTGTGGGAGAGGGAGAGAGGGGGAAAGGTACAGAGAATAAGTAACATAGAAGGTAGGTAGAAAATAGACAAGGGGAAGGTAAGAATAATATGGGAAATGTAGATGCCAAAGAACTTATAAGTATGACACATGGATATGAACTAAAGGGGGGGAATGTGGGTGGGAGGGGGTGTGCAGGGCAGAGGGCAATAAAGGGGGAGAATGAGACAATTGTAATAACATAATCAATAAAATATGTTTTTTAAAAAGAAGATAATACATCATAGCACTGTGAGGCACTTTGATTAAGAAGCTGACTGGCGAATGTCCTAACTCTGGCCAAGTACTGTTTCTCAATGAAGTGGTCTTCTTTCTTCAAGAGGTATTTGCAAATGATCTGATAACATTCCATAAAAGCTTTAAAGGGTCCTATTAAAAATTCTAGCAGAGTTTTTCTTTTCTCTGTAAATAGGATGTCCCCTGTTGTCACCTGAATGGTCTCACTTTTACAAAGCAGGTGACAAGCTTCTTCAAAGTCCTGTAGCTCATTTCCTGGAAGGAAGATGAACTCCTCCAACAAAAATTGTGTAGAAAGCAATAGTCACTGTAGATATCCTCTTTTCTGCACCCAGGTGCCATCTGCAATGCCACAGCTACTAAGAGGGAGGAACAAAGATATTGAGTAACGGGTTCCTGTAAGTTGAGCATGTGAGAGGGGTGATATGCTGGTAGATGAGGCCATTAACCACTTCTGAGTATCTGGCATCCAGTTTCAGAGCCACCTAGTCTTTGAGAAGGCTGGGGGCATTGGCATGCAGAAGAATGCTGGACTAGATCACTTCATCTGCAGTTTCATTATCTGGACAAATGAGAAACCCCCCAAAGATCTGGGTTAAGCCTTTCAGCCACAGAGTCTTTTCCACCAGGGTGTTGAAATCCATGGGTGGCTAGTTCTGGAGCAGGACAGCAATGACAAGGACCCTCAGGCTTAGCACCAGGTCCTGGATCTGCTCAAGCTGCACTTTATATTATAGGCAACCTCAGTGACGAAGGCATGTCCTCCATTGTTTCTGAGGAATGTACCTGGGAACCAAGTTATATGGGCTTCGGCTCATCCTCCCAGCTGCCAGGGATCACAGGGTTAGAGGGTATCTGAAGTACATGTGGATGTTGCCAAAATTTCCAGAGAGAATCTTCCTGACTTTCAGTAATCCAGTTGTAGACTCTTTTGGCTTAGGAGACCCGAGAAGCCCATACACATACAGAGTTTCTTCCTATATCTTAACATAACTGATGCTAACTGTAACAAGGCAGGTGTCAAAAACTTCTGTTTTGAAAAATGGTTCCATCACAATATTCAGAACACCAAATTCAGGGGTGAATGTCTTGGCGGAACAGCCTCTTGTCCCTTGGAGGAAAAATTCAACAAGAGCATAACCATTCCGTAACAGGGTCTTCGAATATTCAGAGAACACAGCCCAGTAGAGTCTGTCCCTGCTGAAGGTGCGCCGCATGAAGAAGGTGCCCAACATCCACAGCAGCTCCCCAACCATTTTCATGCTTGGAAAGTCCATTCCCGCTGCTATGACAGGCACAGTAAGTCACAGTTGTATAAAAGGAAGGACAACATCAGAACATCAATGTAACTCTGATGACTGGGCAGCAGGACGACTGGGTGCTTCTGGATGGCTCGTCATTTCTGAATACCTTCTTCATTTACACACACTTTTGAGAAAATTTGTTTAAATAGTTTGCTCAGTGCAAGGGCAAAAAATCAGATGGCTCCCAGACACAGCTTGTGGCTCATTTCATCCGAGATCTGAGAGGCTTCCTCTCAGAGGGTGTCCAAGGACTGGAGGGATTCCTTGGAAAGCTGTTTATTGACATAGAACACCTCTGTAGAATTGAGGACACTACAGTAATACGGCTGGGCTTGTGCGGAATGATTCTCTTATACAGAAGACGGGTGTTGCACTTCGTTGCAAACTTCAAGTCACTGGCATGCCTCCTTTCCTCTAAAATATCTTCAAACTCATCCCACTTTTTGTGCTCCTTCGAGTAAAGGAGCAGGACAGTGCTGGGACGGGTGTCACTGATGGAAAAACAGGAGTGAGATGGACTGGAAGAATCCTTGGTGCGGCAGCCATCCTGGGTGGGGCCTGGGATGCTTTGCTAGGAGGTGGTGGTGTGGCGGCTGGGGGCCAATTTAAAATATTTTTTAAAAAATAATGTTATACACGTGAACTTACACAGTGTGTAATTTTGAGACTGGCTTTGTTTTTAACTTACCATAATGCTCTGAGACCTATCCAAGCTGGTGTATGTATTGATAACTGATTCATTTGTATTTCAGAGTAGTATTCCATTGTATAGATTTGCCTCAGTTCATTTATCCTTTCACCTTTTGAAGGACATTTATGTTGTTTCCAACTAGGCCTATTGTAAATAAAGCTGTTGAGAATATTTGTGTACAAGTTTTGTGTGAACATAAGCTTTCATTTCTCCAGGATAAATGCCCAATTGTGCAACTGCTAGGTTGTATGGAAAGTATAAGAAACTGCCAAACTCTTTTTCAGAGTAATTGCCCCTTTTGCATTTTCACCAGGAATATCCGAGTGATCCAATTTCTCTGCATTCTTGTGAGCATTTAGTATTATTAATATTTTCCCTTAGGTTAATTAGTGTGTAGTGGAGCGATCATTTATTTTCAAGATCAGTATTACCTTCCTTTCTTTATATGTCCAATTTAAATTGAGCACTGTTTAAATAATGAAAAAGAGTGCTTCCCAAACATAAAATTATCACAAAAACACAAGTGATTACATGAACCTAAGAATAGCTATTGCAGACAAAATCTCAATGGATGGCGTTTACTGAGTTCAGTGATCTGGTCTCAGCTCTAAATATTCAGAAACTTTTTTTAATTCATTGACCTACATGTAAAAGGATACACAGGTGTTGGATCATACCAAACAAACTCCTAAGAGGCTCATCTGCAAGCTAGAATGTCAACTATAATAATGTCAGACAAACCTGGCCCACAGAGAGGGTATTATCTATGGTGGGTCTACCCAAGTGCCCAAATCTCAGAGCAAACATTTACTGAAGGAAAGCACAGCACCTGGCCATTCTTGCAGGCAATTTTGCAACACCTTGCAGCCTGAAAGAAGGCTCTCTTTACTTTAGACTTAACATTGCAACATGAACTTGCTTCCTTCAACTTCCATTAACGTGTTAATTCCCAAACGTGTGACTAGTTTTAGTGTATTTTGACAGGCTGACTTCCTAAGAGTAAGTTTAGGCTTACTCTTATGGAGCAGTAAACTACCTCTAAATCGTAGGTTAATTCTAAACTTATAAGCAATCAGTTGCAACCTTAGCATGTAATTTTTAAATATATATATTTATATTTTAAATATAAAAACAGTACAGGTCCACAATAAATAATTCAGACTTACAAGTCTTGAGCACTTCATTCCTGATGTGATGGCATTGATCTCTTGCTGACACTTTAATACACTTACCTTTTATCCTAGATTTTAAGATCTATTTATAGGGAACCTATCCATGCGTAATGGCAAATGTAGCCCAGCCCTATTGAAAGTCCATAGGTGTGTGGTGGCACACAGGACACCAAACCCATGAATAGGCTCTCCCGTGGGAAACCAGGCCTGCATTGTACCTAGGCTGCTTTATGACTTACTCTTGCTAAACCTCCCTTACCCTGCATTGAAGCAGCAAAAGCTTACTGCATATTTTTAAAGTAACTTCCTGAAGTCTGTACTAATTCTCTCAAGGACGGAGTATAACCAGACCAATTACTCTTATTGTTCCCTTGCATTTGCAATATTTTTTCCTTGTTAATCTGTAAGAAGTAATCAGTAACATCCTTTCCTTTGTTATCTGTAAAAAGTAATTACCTGAAGCAAACCTGAGCATAATGAATGAGAACATTCCTTGATGTATGTTGTTAGAAAGCTTGTCAAGACAAGGGTCAGGACACTCTCCCCTTGAGAGAATGGCCATGCCATCCCTTTTCCTCCACAGGACTTCGGCGGTCCATGTGAATTTGTCTCATTTTATCCACAACGCCATGGACACTGCTGGCCAGAGTCCTCATCACTATTTACTTTGGTATTTATGTCACTCTATCAGTGGGCTGAATATAAATTATTTAGATAATCTCATTGATACTTGTTTGAATTCTAACTGTAGAAAATGGTATCTAACCACAAATCCAAAAGAGCTCTGGTAATTGCTAACATTGCAAATATAACTGAGTTATTCTAATCACCATAGCTGGGTCTTCATCATGGTAGAAAGTATGAGAAAAAGACTTGGAAACTGCTTTAAAGTTCAAGACTTTATTTGGTTCCTTGAGTTCAAATTGATCTTCCTCAAAGGCTAACATATTTCCTTTCTGAAAATGTCTTTATTACATTCAAACTGTTTGCAATTGTCTTCCTTTGTGATTGTGGTTGAGTCAAATATCACTTTTATTGAGTTAATTTGGCTGTATTTGTTACAGGCTAAAAGATTTCAAAGTCTAGTGGCTAATACAAGATAAAAGTTTATTGTTGTCTCACATATAAAGATCCAGAGATGATGATCTCTGCCTTTCCCTTTATGAACCTTCCACCTGTGGGTGTCAAACAGCTGCCCCACACCCCCCACCATATCTACATCCCAGAGAATAAGAAGAAAGGAAAAGAACTATGCATTACCCATTTCTTTAAGGGTGTAACCTAGAAGAGGCACATATCACTTCAGTTGCCACTCTGTTGTTAAGAAATGAGTCATAAAAGTATAAGTAGCTACAAGCATCTGGGAAATAGAGTCCCCCACTGAAAAGCAGAGTGTCCCACTATGACCCGGCAGTTTTACTATTATAGAAAGAAGGACAAAATAGGTTTAGGTAGACAACTCATAATCTCTCCCACAGTGACCGGTTAGTTATTCCTTAATTATATCCAGTTTCTTATCTCTTCCATTATTTTCAGTATATCACCAAGTCCAAGTATAAGTGACATAAACTGGAAAAACAGGGTCTTTTGCACTCAAATACATGGTTTAAATTAAAATCCAGGAAACTCCCTAGTGCTTATAGAGTTAAGAATGTGAAGGGCACCCTGTACTCTGGTATCTTGATACCATTCAGCAATTTCTATTGATAAGTGATTATACTTGAGTGATACACAAAGGAATATGGATAGAAGGATGAGGGAAAGTGTTTCTAAAAATTGTAGACAGAAGTCTCTCTGAGAGTAAAGTTCAAGGGTTATTTTTCCTTTGCAACCTTCTCATAGTAAGTCATAGAAATTATGGTGGTGAATAAAAGGAATATAAGTTGCCTGTTTTTGCTCACTTTCTGTGTGTCAGGTCTTTCCTAAGTTACTTGACTAAACTATTTTATTGAGTCTTCATAATAATCCTTAGAGATGAATAATTTGCCTCTTGAAAATGAAGCTGAAACAAAGGAAGGTAAGGTATCTTGCTATAAGTTGCATGGAAAGTAAGTAGTAAAGCCAACATTTTAATATAGGCAGCCCTTCCTATGTCATAGGTCATGCCTAAAAGCTCCGCTTTATGAAGGCAATATCCTTTATATGTATATTAGCTCATTTTACCTTTACAGTAGTATCATGGTACTATTTACAGATGGGGAAATGGAGGGTTAAAATGATTAGATAACTCTCCTTAAGTCACATACCTATCCAGTAATGGAGCCAAGATTTAAACCCAGGCAGTCTAATACTTACCCTCCAAACTAATACAGATCTCAGGCTCAGGGCTGTGCTCACTAGGAGCACCCTCATACTGGGCAAGGGAGCTTAAACTGATATGACTGTCTTGTCTCCTAATAACCTTTCCATTCCGCCTTCTAATTAAGCCAGAGCTACTTGGAATATCAAGTTAAAACAATTTCCCAAGGGGGAACAGGTGGGTTTGGAAAAGTACATTTGTTTTGTCTGATGACTCATCTTTGTCTTGTGTCTTGTAAAAATGAAGTTGTTTTGTCTCACTGTGGCCCTGGTTATACCCAGAGATATCTTGAGGTTGTCATCTTTGTCTGGCTATAAAAATAAAACCAGATGGCATGCTTCAGGTAGGAGCACAAAGATTGAGTATAGGGGTGGGAGGTCTGAGAGGTCAAGTGAGTGATGGGAAATTTCTTAGCAACACCAGTACAATGCCTTCCCATCTCTCTCCTCTCTCTCTCTCTCTCATGCACACACATACACACACAGTCTTAAAACACACTGGAGACAGCTGTTTAGGACCACCTATATCCAAGCATTTTCCTAGACTCCAGATACCTGCCAACAAGGTCAACCCTAGGAAAATTGTGAAGTGCAATACATAAAATCTCCTTTACCCCTTCTCTGTTTGTCTTCCTTCTGTCTTTGTTTTGTGGTGTCTTCAAGGTGCCCTCTTGAGCATTGCAAATTTCTCATAAAAGCTGCTGCCCTAACTACAACCCTCTGTCCCTGTCTGTGCTGAACCAACTCATTCATTTATTCAACAGATATGTCCAGAATGGTTACTGTGAGCTAGGTACTGTTCTAGATTTTTGAGATACATTAGTGAGAAAAACAATTATATGTCCTACCAATCAGAAGCTTGGATTCTAGCAGGAAAAGGTGGAAAACAAACACAATGCATTATAAATAAGTAAATAACTTAGATTGTTAGATCATTATTATTATGTAAAGAAGAAAAACTGTTGAGCTGGAAAGAGATCAAGAGAGCTGAAGGAAGAAGCAAAAGCATAGTTTGCTATGTTAAATAACACGGTCAGAAGAGGTCTCACTGAGGAGAAACTGGAGCAAAGACTTAAGGTTGGGAGAGGCTGAGCCAAGTAGATAAATTAGGAAAGAACATTTGAGGCATAAGAAAAAGCAAGTACAAAAGCCCCAGGCCAGAGTGTGTCAGAAAGATTGGAGGAGCAGCAAGGAGGCCAGAGCTGTGGAACACAGCAAGGGAATGGAGAGGAGTAGGAAGTGGAGTCAGCGAGATCACAGCAGCCATAGCTTTAGACCTTGTAGGCCAGTGCAAGCAAGGACGTGGGGTGTTAGAGTGGGTGTAAATGGAAAGCAAATTACATTTCCTTTTGAGTTTAATTGATAAAGACAGACTAATTTCTTTTAAGAAAATATATAAAAAACCTAAGAAAGAAAATAATGGGGAGAACCATTAACCTCTCCAACTCTGTCTTCTACATCTAAAGTGTTTCCAGCCTGCTGAGTAGAGAGCCTTGTGCTTTATACTGATCACTACCCTCAGACTCTTATGCAGACGTGCACATGATCCTATTTTAAGATATATTCTTTTAGTTTGCATAAACGCTTGTGAAAAGGTTATCTGTATGTTGAAGATAGGAGGTTTCAACCCTTAAAGCTTGCCCCAACCATGCCAGCCTTACATTCCCATAACCCAGACTTCTATAAAATTAAAAAACAAACAGTTTTTCCAACAACAGTTTGAGGATTTAGGTGTATTAGACATTAGGAAACTAATTTAAAGCCACAAATTTCTCTTTACAGCCCCAAATAAATAATTCGATGAAGTGATCCTTTTCTCTGGTTTTCATTTTGTACTAATTACAATTTATCCATTATTTAATTGAGAAGGGCTAGGTGGCATAAAGTTATTAAACATTTAAGGGGAAATATTTATATTTGTATTTAGAAGAAAATTTTATTCAACTCGTAAGGGCACTGTATTTATTCAGAAAAAAAATGCTGATAAGCTATTTGGTGACAGGTGAGACCCCAAGGGAATGTGTGAATAACAAAAGAAAACTGATGATACCAGTGAATTAAGGGGAAGGAATGAGAGGCTGGAGCAAAGCTATCCTTCAGGAGAAGAAAGGAGACAGGCAGGCCAGGGACAAGAGCAGAGAGAGGAGAAGCACTGTGGAACAGGACGACCACAAAGGGACAAAGAAGAGCAACCATGCCAGCTGTGGATTTTTTACCTGGATTTCTGCAACTTGTGTTCTGTGGCCTTCTCTCTAAAACCCCACAAAGGGACAGCTAACATATAGGTCTTTAGTGCTCCTAAACTATTTAAACTATTAGAAAGCAGCCCTGAGACAATATAGACATGAAATCTGCAGACATGTAATTTTGTTTTAATAAATAGTAATATTTTTTTCCTTAGGGATTTTTAATGTTTGAATGCTTTAGAGCACCTGTGGTCATTATCTCCTCCCAGTGAAGTAGGAAATGGGCACTTATTATTAACCCTAGAATGCACAAGATGCCATCACCAAGGCAACAACAAAGCAAATGGCTTAGAAAGGAAAAGGGGAAATGTTAACTATATCACAGGACAAGCTTTCTCAACCTTGGCACCACTAGCATTCTAGACAAAAAAAAAAAAATCTTTGTCAGAACATGAGGAAAGGGGTAAGGGGACTTAATTGCAGAATGTTCAGCAGTATTCCTGGTGATGCTAAGTAGCATTAAGATGCTACTAAGTAGCATTAAGTAGCTCAGTAGCACCTCAGTAGCACCTTCCCGGTCATGACCATCAAAAATGTCTCCAGACTGTGCCCAATTCAGTCGCCCCCGGTTGACCTTGGCTGTCATGGAATGACCCTGTTGGGCCATACATAACTCTTAGCTCACGTTCACTTTCCAAAACTATCTAAAAATGATCAGGAAGTTGATATCTTTGTGCTTTTGAAAAAAAATACCACTGAAGTGGAGATTAAATGTGGACAGAAACAAAAAATAAATTTCAGAATTTGGGTTAGATGCAATCCAACCTTAGTGTTTTTGCAGTGACTATGTGGATATTTTGCATGAATAGAAAAGAAACTACTTCACATAAATTAGTGTTTGTTGATGTTATCAAGAAATGTAACCCATATAAAAACTGTTATCAATTGCTGAGGAACCAGAAGGCTGAAGCTTTTATTTCCTTGGTCAAAAGGTGAGCCTGGCTATTCCCTTCTTCTTTTAAGTAAAATAAAGACATAGTTTGAAAATGCACCTACCCATTTAGCTCAAAAGTTAAGTCTTGTCTGGCTGTAATGTAAAAATAGCCATTCCTCTGTCTGAACATGAAAATAGCACTTCCCGACAACAGCCCAATGTCTTAGCGCTGCAAAAGATGTTTACTTTCATTAAAAAAGTCTTTTCCTCTAGCTTTTATTTTTGAATCATGTAGGTGTTCTAGTAGAGGTAAGCAGGTATATAAGGCTCAGAGACAAACCTATAAGAGCACACTTTCCACAGTAGCTGAAAAAGTCTTGTGATACAACTTTCTACGGGGTAGGTTGAGAATATATGCTGGTAAAATGCATATCTTCCTCCTCTTTTGAAAAGTTTTGTATATATTGAAATAATGATAATGGTCATCACTAACTGCCTAATCTCTGCGGAATACTTCATTCATTCATTCATTCATTCATTCATTCAGCAAATACTTATTGAAGACCTACCATGCAATTAGCAGTCCAGTGTCTCTCCACTCTGCTGTTGTAGGGCAAAATCAGCCATAGTCAAGACCTTAACAAATGAATATGCTTGTGTTCCAATAAAACTTTATTTGCAAAAATGAGGGGTCATAGTTTGACAACTTTTGAAACAGGGTAAAAAGAATCAGGAGTTCAAATATGCCATCAATTTTAAATAGGTTGATCACAGTGAGCCTCATTGAGAAGGTAACATTCAATCAAAAACTAGAAGTAGGTGAGCAAGTGAGACCTGTGGCTCCAGGGAGGAAGAGAATTCCAGATAGAGGGGGCAGCCAGTCCTAAAGTCCCATGGCAGCGATGTGTCTGGTGTGCTTTGAGGCTTAGGAAGTAGCTCAGTCTAGCTAAGAGAGACTGTAGGTAACCGTGTTTGTAACCACTTCAACTGGTATCTCCAATTAATTTTCTCTTTCTTCTTTTCTTCCCCTTTCTGATGAATGAAACATGTTTTACTATATTGAGTAAGGGCTCAGAAATAGACCTTTTTCTGACTAGGAAAGGTAAGCCAACATTGATATGTTTTATTTTGTTCCCATTAAAGCCTTGGTTTAACTCTACATCGAGAACAGGGACAGCAGATGAAGGGAAGAACATCTAACCACCGAGCTTTCCACTAGGAATCTTTAACTAACACATTCTAATCCTCACCAGGGCTGGCAGAGTGAAAGTTTATATAAAAAAAGCAACTAAAAAATACTGTCTTTTTATTCACCTGACTGTTTTGTTCCTGGAGTTCTTTTAAGAGGCAGCTGACCATGATGTTTTTACAGAATCAGAAGACAGGCTATTTCTAAATTGTCAACAAAGCCATCTTTTAAAAAGAATTCTCTGATTCCAGGATCCCGATGTGCTGCAGAGGAAGAATAACATGAGCCTCCAGAGAAAATCGAATGAATTTTCTCAAGTCCACAGGGTCACTCAGAGTGAGCCAGCACACCTGTGTCTGCCACCGAGGTGTGCTGACCCAGCTTGGTGGGGTGGGGGTGGGGGGTTGTGAGCAGGTCAAATTGCTTTTCATGCAATGTCTGATAGAGTCAGCTTTAGGGCAACTTAGAATAATAACTTTTAAATTATATCCCATCTTGTTCCAAAAAGGTATTGTTTTTATGAAAGGATAATACAGACAAGAATAGAGGGTAAAACAAAAGCCTGGGTAAGATTAGCGAGCCAAAACACATACACAGGCTGTCAACACTTCACTGTCCTCTCAGCCCTGCCCCATACCTTCTCCACCTTTCTCTGTACTTCAGCCCCCCCGGAATTCTTTTTTCAGCTTCCAGAATGCATGGTAGTGCTGTCCCCTTCTGGTTGGGAATGCTAATGCCCCACCTCTGTCACTCAGGTAACTCCTACTCACCTTTGGGTTCAAAGGGCACTTTTTCAAATTAAGTCAAGTCCTCCTGCTTTGAACTCTCATGGTATGAAGAGTTCTTTCCTCCATAGCACTTTTTAGCTTGTCGTTTACATATTCATCTGAGTGATTAATGAATATCTATCAGCCTCCTCCACTGAGGCGGAGGCTTCACGAGGACCGCAATCCTCTTCTTGTGTCCCCCACCATATCTCCACCAGTGTCTGATGTATAATGGTCACTGCACAAATATTAGTTAAATAACAGGAGCCTCCCATCAGTCAAAGGAAAGAGATAAGCATGGTAAGTTAAAATATTTACAAAGTCAGCAAGTAAAAGCAAACAGCTCTTCCTGCATTTTGAGCAAAATTTCTCCGATGGGTACTCACAAACATAACATTGTGTGAGTTTGTCAACAACATCCTTATACTGATACAAGGCACACATTTTTGAACAGCTGTTTCTTACATCCTCACTCAGTGCAGTCCTGTGTCAACACAACAAGTCAGCGTTCAATGGAAACAATGCTAGGTGATCCGAGCACAGTTTTCTCAGGGTTCTGGTGCAAAGGTAAAATAATATTAGCAAAACGGAGGGAGAGGGACTGCACATCCTTTGGGCCCTCCCCCATACATGTTTCTTGCAGTCAGGACCATGGCCTGATGAGACAGCTGAGAGCTGGTTATATTCTCTGTGAACACGTAAAGCACAAACCCACGTTCACTTTGACAATTAGGTAGAAGAAGTGTGATTATTCAATTGACTTGTTCAGAGTATAACATGCATTCAGCTGGAGAAAGAATGACTCACGGATTCCATTCATTTCTGAAAGAAGAGCATGGTTCACACTTCCCTCTTGTGGCCACTTTCAAGTAAGTATACCGGCTTCCACACAGGGGCATAGTAAGGCAAATGAGCAATCAGATTTCTTCTTTCAAGTCAGGTGACCTGAGAATCACTTATTCACTAATTCTTAACTTCTCTAGAATGCCAGATCAGTTTTTGGAAGACTGGCATGATGTTCAACTGCATCTTAAAACAAGGATCAATAGATGTACTAAATTTGCGATGATCAATGTTTAAAATTCTCAACATTTGAGCTAAAGCTGGTGGAAGGTTTGATGCAAAAACATGTGAGGCCTGATCATCCATTGCACAGGACCCTTCCTTAATTATATGGGTCTTCTCTCAATCTGTGCAATTCAACTAGCACACCATAGGTTTGGGAGTTTCGGAGAGTGTGGGAAGGAATGATCTGGTGTGAATTAAGCAATCAATAGAGTCACCAAATATTCATTTTACATATATTTATTGAACAATTACCACTGTAGGAGGGAAAGGTTATATAAGAAATAATCCCAGTTTTAAAATATCATCTAATAAGGAGAGGTGACCTATATATATATATATATACTTGTATTACCTGATGAAAGTGATAAATACCCCCAAATTAAATTAATGTGCTATTTCTCTATGATGAAGGACATAACCAGAGATGGGAAGTAAAGGGGGCAGATGATGAGCTGCTTCCTCTCAGTCAATAGATTCCAGTGCAGGACAAATATAGAAACAGCACTTACTCTAAAAACTTTATTAAAAATTACGCTATTCACCTCAGACCCATGAGGGTATGTGTGTGTGTTATGTGCCCCTGAGTCAGCTCCAACTCCTGGTGACCCAACAAATGAGTGATGTCCACAGTGTTTTGTCCTCAACAGCTCTGCTCAGCTCCCATAGCATGCATTACAACGGCAATCATTTTTTTAAAACACGCAGAAAATAACAGATGTTGGCAAGGATAAGGAGAAATTGGACCCTTGCGTGCTGTTGTTGGGAATGTAAAATGCTAAAGCTACTGTGGAAAATAGTATAACCATTCTTCAAAAAACTCAAAATAAAATTATGATATGGTCCAACAATTTCCTTCCTGGGTGTGTACCCAAAAGAATTGAAAGCCAGTCTCAAAGAAATATTTGCACACCCACCTTCACAGTAGCATTATTTACAACAGCTAAAACGTAGAAGCAATACAAATGCCCACTGACAGAGGGTGAGTAAGCAAAAGGTGGTATATACATACAATGTGATATTACTCAGCCTTAAAAAGGAAGGACATTCTGACATGGGTTACTACATAGATGATATTATGCTAAGTAAAATAAACCAAAGACAAACACTGCGTGATTCCACTGCTGTGAGGCACTTCATGACAGGGTCATAGATACAAGAACAGAAACGTCACTGCCAGGACTCGGAGGGGTGGGAGGGAGTGGGGTTACTGTCTCACGGGCACAGTTTCAGGGTTAGCAAATGAAAAGAGTTACGGAGCTACACAGTGCTGATGGCTGCACAACATTACCACTAAACTGAATGCTTACAGTGATAAGGGGGTACATTTTGCCTCATATGTATTTTACCACAATAAAATTATTTTTAAATATATGCTGTTGAAACAAAGATTTAATACCTAACTTGATTTCAGTTTTGGCCTTGCCCGGGAAGGTCACCTAAACTGGATAATCTGGAATTTTCTTGTCAGCATCAGTGAGGTAATCTGCCTATTAGACCCTATTGTCTCCCCAAATGAGGTGACCTTTCCAGAAATAATCCATTTTTTTAGTATATGACTTCCTTGTTCTACCCCTTCCATGTCTTTAAAAACCTTTCCTTTTCTGTAGCCCTTTGAAGATTCTTAGTTGGATCTTGGTTTGGCCAAAAAATTTATTTTGTTTTTTCCCTATGATGGCTGTAGTAACACTTAGTTGTCTTGAACTTCATTCATATTTTTTATTAGATTGTATTGTAACAGCTATCTTATCAGCATGCATTTAAAAAAGCTTATTAAAATTGGTGAATTATGTGTAGCTATTTTAATATTAAAGATGGAAGAAAGTATGCAACATTTTTGGTATACTATGCTTTATTATTTCAAGGAAGGTAAAAATGCACCTGACATGCAAAAAAAAAGATTTGTGCAGTGTATGGAGAAGGTGCTGTGACTGATCGAAAATGTCAAAAGTGGTTTGTGAAGTTTCATGCTGGAGATTTCTCACTGGACAATGCTCCATAAGTGGGTAGATGGGATGAAGTTCATAGAAATCAAATCAAGACATTAATTAAGAATGATCAATGTTATACCGTGTGGGAGATAGCCAGTTTCCTCAAAATATACAAATCAATAAAGTTATTGGTGAAAATGAAAAATGTGTCTTTCATTTTACTGAAAAAAGTAAACGGACTTTTTGGCCAAACTGATACTTGCTTAATGGGATGCCACCAATTCATAAATTGTGCAATAAAGACAAGTAGATCTTTAGCATTCAAAAAAATATGCTATTGAAATTCAGAGAAAAAATAACTTCCAATTAAAGGTAGCAAAGAAGGCTTCTTGGAAAGGACGCATCTACATTGGACCTTGAAGGACTGGTAGGATTTAAGCATGAAGGTTTCAGGCAGAGGAAACTACCTACAAAAAAGCATCAAGGTAGAAAATTACAAAACAAGGAAAAGTGAGTGGGAAGAAAATACATAAAGTGGCAAATCGCTTTACATGCTTGGTTCATGAGTTCAGAACTGACTTGGTAGGCAGTGAGGAGCTATTGAAAGCACGTGCAAGAGATATTCACTGTGCTGTTTTTGCTCAATCTCAACCAACTGTTAGCATACAATGTGAGAAGTGATAGCAAGATGAAAAACATTAGAATTATGAAAATTTTGCATTTCCTCTGAAAAGCAACTATAATGTTTTCCAAAAGATATTCCAACTTGTTTCTTCATGAACTTTTTAGGGTAATGAACACTGATATAAGTATTTTATAAAGTTCAATAGGAAAACATGAATGGCTCAGTTTCTCCACTCACAGTAATTGATTACAGCAGAGTAAAAATTGCATATTTTTATGCATTTGTGTTTTAGTCAGTTGGTGATGTTCACTAGTCAAGGGGGAAAAATCAATTCTTGGGAGGAGCAAAAATTTCTATTATTTTTAATATGTATAAAATATAGCTATAGACATAGTACATAAATACCACAGTATGTTTGTGGTATTACAATTTCACTGAGCAGGGTGAGGGTGAGGACACAGGAAAAAACATTAAAAAAACTCTTGGCAAAGTGATCATGAAAAGAAACTTTTGAGAAATACTAAACTAGAGAGGACAGACATGGTACAAATTGTTCGTTTTGTCTCCATTTGAGCGGCCAGCCAGTTAATGCTAGTGTACACTCTAGCCAGTCCTAATCTGGTGCTCTTACCATTGCTAGAGCTTGACCCTCAGTGTAGTGCCACCAACACTCAGGTGTACAACCAGACCACGTGGAATCTCCACAACACACCCAGTGTGCTCTTTCACATCTGAAATACTGACAAAAATACAAATGCTGTTGCTCAAAACAAGAAGAAATCACAATCGCTGAAACAAATTTCCAGAATAGGATCACTTCATTACACAAACAATGCTTCTTAGTCTAAAACATCTTGCTCTGGAAACTTAACACTAGAGCCAAAAAAACATCAGACAGATTTGGAGTGGGGCGGCTTTTGGCTAGCAACAACAGAGTGACCTCACCCGTGAGATGGCCCGAGTATAATCTTCAGTCTTGGTGAACAAGACATATCCTGCAAGTCAAACACACAGAAATATTAAGAAGTCCAGCTGCATCTCAGTTGGACAAGAGATCCCCACACCAGGCAATTTGATGGATTGGGCTCTGTGTTAATCCCAAGGTGAGGTCAGAACAAGAGAACAGCTACACAGCTCACATTGCTAGTGTGTAGTCCACCTCAATTTTCCCAAACTCAGTAAGGGTTCTGTTCTGTCTGAGAAAAGTCAGTGACATAGGACTCCAGGGACTGTTGTGAGCAGCTGTTGTTTTTACAGAGCTTGACTTAAAGGATGTTTTTCATCCTTCTGACTGAAAGTCATCATCCCTCACAGAGTATATTAGCAATTTTTGTGGAAAGAGGAGGCATTCTAATTTCTATTACAGAAATCTCCATGACAATCTCCAGCAACATCCAGCTTCCATATTAGTGGCCTTCATCATCTTCTTTTATTATTATTATTATTATTATTATTATTATTATTATTATCATCAGCATTATTATTATTAAGCCTTCGTGCAGCCATGCACTTGACAAAGCTCTGTGCAAACATCATCCCTTTTCCTTGAAATTACCCTGTGAAGTAGGTATTATTATCATCCTCATTTGACAGATAAGGGTGTGGAGACACAGAGAGATTAAGTAATTTACCCAAGGTCACACAGCTAGAAAGTCTCAGAGCTGTGACTTGAGTTCAGGTCTGTCTGACTCATCAATTCTCTACTATACTTCCAGACAGAGGAAGGATTTTTAATGTACTCTATCCTCTAAGAGCTTAATTGGTGTAATTTAGATTAAGAGGTAGTAGAATTTATCTTTGGTAGTATACAATGGCATCAGTCATTAGCGAGATTCTATTAGGCCTTCTGAACATCCTTTGTTAATCTGGCACCTGATAAGGAGATAGG